>JAKFGR010000201.1:0-25144 GCA_021498465.1 Hylobates pileatus
TTTATTGAGGTGTAATTTATATACAGCACAATTGTGCAGAATTGTTTTGCCCGGAATGGTCTTGAACTCCTCGCCTCAAGCAATCATCCCACCTTGGCCTCCCAAAGTGCTGGGATTATAGGTATGAACCACCATGCCCGGCCTCATGTGACTAGTCCTACAGAGGCCCGCGATGGCCTGAAATGATTGATTCCAGGACCCCGTCTTCTCATCCCAAAGCACCAAACCCTACTGACAAGGAAAGGACCCCCATTTCAGAACTTCCATGGCCACCCCCCAACCCTGGCACTGGCAACTTTGCAACCTGGGCTTCCCCGATAATCAGATCGCGCCACTGAGCTCCAGCCTGGGCCACAGAGCAAGACTCCGTCTCAAAAAAAAAAAAAAAAAAAAGAAAAGGGGGAAATGTGGGGAAAAGAAAGAGAGATCAGATTGTTACTGTGTCTGTGTAGAAAGAAGTAGACATAGGAGACTTCATTTTGTTCTGTACTAAGAAAAATTCTGCCTTAAGATGCTCTTAATCTATAACCTTACCCCCAAACTCGTGCTCTCTGAAACATGTGCTGTGTCAACTCAGGGTTAAATGGATTAAGGGCTGTGCAAGATGTGCTTCGTTAAACAGATGCTTGAAGGCAGCATGCTCGTTAAGAGTCATCACCACTCCCTAATCTCAAGTACCCAGGGACACGAACGCTGCGGAAGGCCGCAGGGACCTCTGCCTAGGAAAGCCAGACACCTTTGTTCACGTGTTTATCTGCTGACCTTCTCTCCACTATTATCCCATGACCCTGCCACGTCTCCCTCTCCGAGAAACACCCAAGAATGATCGATAAATACTAAGGGAACTCAAATAAAAAAAATAAATAAATAAAAAGAAAAGTAAAATGGCCAAGAAACTCTTAGAACACGCTTTGCAGTTCTAAAAATGTTTATCTTTTCTATTCTTTAATTGACTGAGGCTTCTGTTTAGGTTAATGCCATAAATGTTGATGACACAAAAGTGAAGTACAGAAAGAAAGTTAATAAAAATATTTATTTGGCATCTGGCAAACAACAACAACAAAAAAAACAAAAGTGCCACCCAACAGAGTTGCTCCCTGTGCCAGGTCCCGCGGTCACCATGGAAGTGCTCTGCCTGGGGGCCCCCTGGTGTTCAGGCCCCCTCATGCCCTGTTACCAATTGGCCTTTCTCTTTAAAGGGTTTCTTCTGAAGGAATGCGGAGCTCCGTCCGCCTCACTACTGTCAATTTCCATGGGCGTGGGTGGAGGGCTGGAACTGGCTCCAGAAATGCTTCCGTCCATGCTTGCAGCTGGGAAGGGTGCAGCAATCAGACAGAGGACCTGGGCTGAGGCCCAGAAGTAGAAAAATGTGGGAGGAAGGGGAAATGAGGAGCCGAAGGGTGTAGCAATCAGCCAGAGGACCTGGGCTGAGTCCCAGAAGTAGAAAAAGGTGGGAGGAAGGGGAAATGAGGAGATGAACAGGAGGGAGCCTGGTGGTATGTGCTGCATCCCAAACACAGGAGCTGTAGAGGGGGCCCCTGCAGCAGGAGCTGTAGAGGGGGCCCCTGCAGCAGGAGCTGTAGAGGGGGCCCCTGCAGCAGGAGCTGTAGAGGGGGCCCCTGCAGCAGGAGCTGTAGAGGGGGCCCCTGCAGCAGGAGCTGTAGAGGGGGCCCCTGCAGCAGGAGCTGTAGAGGGGGCCCCTGCAGCAGGAGCTGTAGAGGGGGCCCCTGCAGCAGAAGCTAGGGGGGCCACTAGGCCCAGGCCGTCTTGGGGCTTGTGTCTCTCCTGCTGTGCATCCATAGTGGGTGCTTTAGAAACAGAAGGCAGACCAGAAGCCCCTGTTGCAAGTGAGCACGAAGTGTAGGAAGGCCTTGAGGGTCTGCAGTCCGAGATGGCCTTGGCCTCAACCGGCAGTGCACTGTTGATCTGCTGGAACGCAGCCTTCTCCCGGTCCAGGTCTTCAGCAGTGACCCGGAACCCCAGCTCTACGGGAGGTGGCACCTTCAGAGGCTCCCCTCGCCTGCGTGGCAGCAGGGGAAACTTGCATCCACGGGGCCTAGAGGCCTGGGATCTGGGGGAGCCATTCCTGCGGGCGAGTGTCTGCCCTGGTGCACACTGAGTGTGACCTGAAGAGACAGCCTGAGGTCTGTCCTCACTGCCCTTCTTTGAGGAACTGAGGGTCGGCTGGCAGTGGGATGAGGCTGGCCCCCTCCTCCGCTTTAGCCACGGGAAGCCTCCCGTGGAGCTGTAGGAGCTCGAGATGGCGTTGCGTTTTGTGCATGAGCTGGTGCAGGAGGTCTGGGGCCTCTCCTTATCGCTGACTTCAGACCTCTGGGCATGGAGGACTCTCTGCAGAGGCCCGGGCCTGGGCACGAAGGGAGAGAGGCCTCCATTGTCCCGCACGGGCCGAAATGCACTCCGTGCATCCCCGGTCACCCCGGGGACCCTTCCGTGATCATCCAATCCTTGGACTCTGGGGTCCTTGTCCTGCTCAGGCATCCCTGCCCTGCCCTCCCTGAGGGCCCTCAACACTACCTTCCCTGGTCACGAGTCTGGGGACAGCCGGGTGTTGTGGGCCCCAAAGGGGTGACTTCCTGCTCCTGGGCCCCACAGAGAGTCCTTGTGCTCCGTGCAGTGGCTGAGCTGGAGGATGCCCTGGAATTCGGAGCACACAGCACTGGCTTGCTGATCCCGGAAGGAAGACAGGGCTTGCAGGATCACGGAAGGATTGTCTTGACACCACTGATGCGAAGTGTCCCGGTGCTTGTAAGATGGCCTGCCACTCAGACCAGGGGCAGGAGTAACGGGGAGATCCCACAAGCAAAGCGAACTGGGGGATGGGCTGAACGGGCTCCAGGCAATTGAGCCCCACTGGCAGGTCCTCGGCCTGGGCCCAGACAGGAATAAGGGGCACAGAGTGCCCAGGTAACCGCTCCTGGGAGCAGTGGGGATCGGTCGGATGCTTCAGCTCTCCAGAGGTGGGCTCTGAGCGTCCGCGTCGAGCTACCAACTTGGCCAAAGGCTAAGCCAGCAATGAGCTGTGTTGCCGGCCAATGCGCCTTTTAAACCTGAGGGAGTGGGTGCGTGTGCACGTAATGGCGCCAGTGACAGAGCGACCTTTATGTGGCCGGGCAACGCGCCTAGGAAACCTGAGGGAGTGGCTGCGTGTGCACATAATGGCGCCAGTGACAGAGCGACCTTTATGTTGCGGGGCAACGCGCCTTTTAAACCTGAGGGAGTGGCTGCGTGTGCACATAATGGCGCCAGTGACAGAGCGACCTTAACGCAGCAAGGTACCCGCGCAACGCACTTGCTGGCAATGGCGGGAGGCGGACGTGGGGGGGCATGCAATAGGTACTGGAAGGAGAGACGCGGGCACAAAGGACGCGGGAAGAACAGGTACCAACAATGGCTGCAGATCTGCCCGTGGATCGCTGAAGATTCCTGTTCTCCTGCTCAGGCGGGGATTGCAGTGAGCTGAGATCGCACCATTGCACCCCAGCCTGGGCAACAAGAGCGAAACTTCGTCACAGACACACACACACACACACACACACACACACACACACACACACACACACAAGAAAGAAAGAAAAAATTATGGCCAGGCGTGGCGGCTCACGCATCCCAGCACTTTGGGGTGTCGGGGCGGGCGGATCAGGAGATCAGGAGGTGGAGACCAGCCTGGCCAACATAGTGAAACCCCGTCTCTAGTTAAAATACAAATTTAGTCAGACATGGTGGCCCGCGCCTGAAGTCCCAGCTACTCGGGCGGCTGAGACAGGAGAATCACTTGAACCCGGAGGCGGGGCAGGGATGGTGATGCGCCGAGATCGCGCCACTGCACTCCAGCCTGGGCAACACAGCCAGACTCTGTCTTTTTTTTTTTTTTTTTTTTGAGACGGAGTCTCCCTCTGTCGCCCAGGCTGGATTCCAGTGGCCTGATCTCGGCTCACCGCAAGCTCCGCCTACCGGGTTCGCGCCATTCTCCTGCCTCAGCCTCTGGAGTAGCTGGGACTACAGGCGCTCTCCACCACATCCGGCTAATTTTTTGTATTTTTAGTAGAGAGGGGGTTTCACCGTGTTAGCCACGATGGTGTCGATCTCCTGACCTCGTGATCAGCCCTCCTTGGCCTACCAAAGTGCTGGGATTAAAGGCGTGAGCCACCGCGCCCGGCCGAGAATGTGTCTTAAAAATAAAGGCTGGGCGCGGTGGCAGTTTGAATGGCGGAGGCGGGCGGATCACGAGGTCAAGAGTTGGAGACCAGCCTGGCCAACATAGCGAAACCCCGTCTTCTAAAACTACAAAAAATTAGCCGGGCGTGGTGGCGGGCGCCTGTAGTCCCAGCTACTCCGGAGGCTGAGGCAGGAGAGTGGCGTGAACTCGGGAGGCGGAGCTTGCAGTGACCGGAGATCTCGCCACTGCACTCCAGCCTGGGTGACAGTGCGAACCTCCGTCTCAAAAAAAAAAAAAAAGAGAGAGAGACAGAGAGAAAAAGGTTTATTAATTTAATGCACTTTTATGCCTGTGTTCTTCAATTTCCTTAGGAAACACCCACACTTGAGAGCTGGGACTGTGGCCCTGATTGTGGACATGAAATACATGGTTTCTTGCAAAAAACAGACACTGAATAATTACGATTTAGTTGAGCTAGAAATCCATTTGGTTTCTTCCATATTTTTCCAAAATTTTCATCCTTTTTTTTTTTTTTTCTTTTTGAGATGGAGTTTCGCTCTTGTCCCCCAGGCTGGAGTGCAATGGCGCCATCTCAGCACCTGCTGGCGATGGGGGGAGGCTGGGGGACGCTTGCGGGATAGGTACTGGAAGGAGAGGCGCTCTTACAAAGCAATGGGAAGACCAGGCGCGCACAATGGCTGCAGATCCCTCAGTGGATCGCTGAAGATGCCTGCTCTCCTGCTCAGGCGGGGATTGCAGTGAGCTGAGATCGCACCATTGCACTCCAACCTGGGCAACAAGAGTGAAACTTCATCACAGGCACACACACACACACTCGAAAGAAAGAAAAAATAGTGGCCAGGTGTGGGGACTCACGCATCCCAGCACTTTGGGATGTCGGGGCGGGCGGATCGGGAGATCAGGAATTGGAGACCAGCCTGGCCAACATAGTGAAACCCCGTCTCTAGTAAAAATACAAATTTAGTCAGACATGGTGGCACGCGCCTGTAGTACCAGCTACTCGGGCGGCTGAGACAGCACAATGACTTGAACCCTGGGTCGGGGCAGGGATTGTGATGCGCCGAGATCGCGTCACTGCACTCCAGCCTGGGCAACAGAGCCAGACTCTGTCTTTTTTTTTTTGAGACCGAGTCTCCCTCTGTCGCCCAGGCTGGATTCCAGTGGCCTGATCTCGGCTCACCGCAAGCTCCGCCTACCGGGTTCACGCCATTCTCCTGCCTCAGCCTCTGGAGTAGCTGGGACTACAGGCGCTCGCGACCACACCCGGCTAATTTTTTGTATTTTTAGTAGAGACGGGGTTTCACCGTGTTAGCCAGGATGGTGTCGATCTCCTGACCGCGTGATCAGCTCGCCTCGGCCTAGCAAAGTGCTGGGATTAAAGGCGTGAGCCACCGCGCCCGGCCGAGACTCTGTCTTAAAAAAAAAGGCCGGGCGCGGTGGCACTTTGGGAGGCAGAGGAGGGCGGATCACGACGTCAGGAGTTGGAGACCAGCCTGGCCAACATAGCGAAATCCCGTCTCTACTAAAACTACAAAAAATTAGCCGGGCATGGTGGGGGGCGCCTGTAGTCCCAGCTACTCCCAAGGCTGAGGCAGGAGAATGGCGTGAACTTGGGAGGCGGAGGTTGCAGTGACCTGAGATCTCGCCACTGCACTCCAGCCTGGGTGACAGTGCGAACCTCCGTCTCAAAAAATAAATAAATAAATAAATAAATAAATAAATAAATAAATAAATAAGAGAGCGAGAGACAGAGAGAAAAATTTTATTAATTCAATGCACTTTTATGCCTGTGTTCTTCAATTTGCTTAGGAAACACCCACACTTGAGAGCTGGGACTGTGGCCCTGGTTGGGGACATGAAATATATGGTTTCTTTCAAAAAATAGACACTGAATAATTACGAGTTAGTTGAGCTAAAAATCCATTTGGTTTCTTCCATATTTTTCCAAAAATTTCATCCTTTTTTTTTTAAGATAGAGTTTCGCTCTGGTCCCCCAGCTGGAGTGCAATGGCGCGATCTCAGCACCTGCTGGCGATAGGGGGAGGCTGGGGGACGCTTGCGGGATAGGTACTGGAAGGAGAGGCGCGCGCACAAAAGATATGGGAAGACTAAGCGCTCACAATGGCTGCAGATCCGCCAGTGGATTGCTAAAGATTCCTGCTCTCCTGCTCAGGCCGGGATTGCAGTGAGCTGAGATAGCACCGTTGCACTCCAGCCTGGGCAACAAGAGCGAAACTTCATCACGCACACACACACACAAACGCGCACACACACACACACACACACACAAAAGAAAGAAAGAAAAAATAGTGGCCAGGTGTGGGGGCTCACGCATCCCAGCACTTTGGGAGGTCGGGGCGGGCGGATCAGGAGATCAGGAATTGGAGACCAGCCTGGCCAACATAGTGAAACCCTGTCTCTAGTAAAAATACAAATTTAGTCAGACATGGTGGCACGCGCCTGTAGTACCAGCTACTCGGGTGGCTGAGACAGGAGAATCAGTTGAACCTGGGGGCGAGGCAGGGATTGTGATGCGCCGAGATCGCGCCACTGCACTCCAGCCTGGGCAACAGAGCCAGACTCTGTCTTTTTTTTTTCTTTTTTTGAGACGGAGTCTCCCTCTGTCGCCCAGGCTGGTTTCCAGTGGGCTGATCTCGGCTCACCGCAAGCTCCGCCTACCGGGTTCACGCCATTCTCCTGCCTCAGCCTCTGGAGTAGCTGGGACTACAGGCGCCCGCCACCACACCCGGCTAATTTTTTGTATTTTTAGTAGAGACGGGGTTTCACAGTGTTAGCCAGGATGATCTCGATCTCCTGACCTCGTGATCAGCCCGCCTTGGCCTCCCAAAGTGCTGGGATTAAAGGCGTGAGCCACCGCACCCTGCCGAGACTCTGTCAAAAAAAAAAGACCGGGCGAGGTGGCACTTTGGGAGGTGGAGGCGGGCGGATCACGAGGTCAGGAGTTGGAGACCAGCCTGGCCAACATAGCGAAACCCCGTCTCTACTAAAACTACAAAAAATTAGCCGGACGTGGTGGCGGGCGCCTGTAGTCCCAGCTACTCCGGAGGCTGAGGCAGGAGAATGGCGTGAACTCGGGAGGCGGAGCTTGCAGTGACCCGAGATCTCGCCACTGCACTCCAGCCTGGGTGACAGTGCGAACCTCCGTCTCAAAAATAAATATATAAATAAATAAATAAATAAATAAATAAATAAAATAGAGAGAGAGAGAGACAGAGAGAAAAAGATTTGTTAATGTAATGCACTTTTATGCCTGTGTTCTTCAATTTGCTTAGGAAACACCCACACTTGAGAGCTAGGACTGTGGCCCTGATTGTGGACATGAAATACATGGTTTCTTGCAAAAAACAGACACTGAATAATTACGATTTAGTTGAGCTAGAAATCCATTTGGTTTCTTCCATATTTTTCCAAAATTTTCATCCTTTTTTTTTTTTTTGAGATGGAGTTTCGCTCTTGTCCCCCAGGCTGGAGTGCAATGGCGCGATCTCAGCACCTGCTGCCAATGGCGGGAGGCTGGGGGACGCTCGCGGGATAGGTACTGGAAGGAGAGGCGCGCGCACAAAAGGCATGGGAAGACCTGGCGCGCACAATGGCTGCAGATCCGCCAGTGGATCACTGAAGATACCTGTTCTCCTGCTGAGGCGGGGATTGCAGTGAGCTGAGATCACACCATTGCACTCCAACCTCGGCAACAAGAGCGAAACTTCGTCACACACACACACACACACACACAGACACACACACACACACACACACACACACACGAAAGAAAGAAAAAATAGTGGCCAGGAGTGGGGGCTCACGCATCCCAGCACTTTGGGAGGTCGGGGCGGGCGGATCAGGAGATCAGGAGTTGGAGAGCAGCCTGGCCAACATAGTGAAACCCCGTCTCTGGTAAAAATACGAATTTAGTCAGACATGGTGGCCCGCGCCTGCAGTACTGGCTACTCGGGCGGCTGAGACAGGAGAATCACTTGTACCCGGGGGCGGCGCAGGGATTGTGATGCGCCGAGATCACGCCACTGGACTCCAGCCTGGGCAACAGAGCCAGACTCGTCTTTCTTTTTTTTTTTTTTTTGAGACGGAGTCTCCCTCTGTCGCCCAGGCTGGATTCCAGTGGCCTGATCTCGGCTCACCGCAAGCTCCGCCTACCGGGTTCGCGCCATTCTTTGGCCTCAGCCTCTGGAGTAGCTGGGACTACAGGCGCTCTCCACCACATCCGGCTAATTTTTTGTATTTTTAGTAGAGAGGGGGTTTCACCGTGTTAGCCACGATGGTGTCGATCTCCTGACCTCGTGATCAGCCCTCCTTGGCCTACCAAAGTGCTGGGATTAAAGGCGTGAGCCACCGCGCCCGGCCGAGAATGTGTCTTAAAAATAAAGGCTGGGCGCGGTGGCAGTTTGAATGGCGGAGGCGGGCGGATCACGAGGTCAAGAGTTGGAGACCAGCCTGGCCAACATAGCGAAACCCCGTCTTCTAAAACTACAAAAAATTAGCCGGGCGTGGTGGCGGGCGCCTGTAGTCCCAGCTACTCCGGAGGCTGAGGCAGGAGAGTGGCGTGAACTCGGGAGGCGGAGCTTGCAGTGACCGGAGATCTCGCCACTGCACTCCAGCCTGGGTGACAGTGCGAACCTCCGTCTCAAAAAAAAAAAAAGAGAGAGAGACAGAGAGAAAAAGGTTTATTAATTTAATGCACTTTTATGCCTGTGTTCTTCAATTTCCTTAGGAAACACCCACACTTGAGAGCTGGGACTGTGGCCCTGATTGTGGACATGAAATACATGGTTTCTTGCAAAAAACAGACACTGAATAATTACGATTTAGTTGAGCTAGAAATCCATTTGGTTTCTTCCATATTTTTCCAAAATTTTCATCCTTTTTTTTTTTTTTTCTTTTTGAGATGGAGTTTCGCTCTTGTCCCCCAGGCTGGAGTGCAATGGCGCCATCTCAGCACCTGCTGGCGATGGGGGGAGGCTGGGGGACGCTTGCGGGATAGGTACTGGAAGGAGAGGCGCTCTTACAAAGCAATGGGAAGACCAGGCGCGCACAATGGCTGCAGATCCCTCAGTGGATCGCTGAAGATGCCTGCTCTCCTGCTCAGGCGGGGATTGCAGTGAGCTGAGATCGCACCATTGCACTCCAACCTGGGCAACAAGAGTGAAACTTCATCACAGGCACACACACACACACTCGAAAGAAAGAAAAAATAGTGGCCAGGTGTGGGGACTCACGCATCCCAGCACTTTGGGATGTCGGGGCGGGCGGATCGGGAGATCAGGAATTGGAGACCAGCCTGGCCAACATAGTGAAACCCCGTCTCTAGTAAAAATACAAATTTAGTCAGACATGGTGGCACGCGCCTGTAGTACCAGCTACTCGGGCGGCTGAGACAGCACAATGACTTGAACCCTGGGTCGGGGCAGGGATTGTGATGCGCCGAGATCGCGTCACTGCACTCCAGCCTGGGCAACAGAGCCAGACTCTGTCTTTTTTTTTTTGAGACCGAGTCTCCCTCTGTCGCCCAGGCTGGATTCCAGTGGCCTGATCTCGGCTCACCGCAAGCTCCGCCTACCGGGTTCACGCCATTCTCCTGCCTCAGCCTCTGGAGTAGCTGGGACTACAGGCGCTCGCGACCACACCCGGCTAATTTTTTGTATTTTTAGTAGAGACGGGGTTTCACCGTGTTAGCCAGGATGGTGTCGATCTCCTGACCGCGTGATCAGCTCGCCTCGGCCTAGCAAAGTGCTGGGATTAAAGGCGTGAGCCACCGCGCCCGGCCGAGACTCTGTCTTAAAAAAAAAGGCCGGGCGCGGTGGCACTTTGGGAGGCAGAGGAGGGCGGATCACGACGTCAGGAGTTGGAGACCAGCCTGGCCAACATAGCGAAATCCCGTCTCTACTAAAACTACAAAAAATTAGCCGGGCATGGTGGGGGGCGCCTGTAGTCCCAGCTACTCCCAAGGCTGAGGCAGGAGAATGGCGTGAACTTGGGAGGCGGAGGTTGCAGTGACCTGAGATCTCGCCACTGCACTCCAGCCTGGGTGACAGTGCGAACCTCCGTCTCAAAAAATAAATAAATAAATAAATAAATAAATAAATAAATAAATAAGAGAGCGAGAGACAGAGAGAAAAATTTTATTAATTCAATGCACTTTTATGCCTGTGTTCTTCAATTTGCTTAGGAAACACCCACACTTGAGAGCTGGGACTGTGGCCCTGGTTGGGGACATGAAATATATGGTTTCTTTCAAAAAATAGACACTGAATAATTACGAGTTAGTTGAGCTAAAAATCCATTTGGTTTCTTCCATATTTTTCCAAAAATTTCATCCTTTTTTTTTTAAGATAGAGTTTCGCTCTGGTCCCCCAGCTGGAGTGCAATGGCGCGATCTCAGCACCTGCTGGCGATAGGGGGAGGCTGGGGGACGCTTGCGGGATAGGTACTGGAAGGAGAGGCGCGCGCACAAAAGATATGGGAAGACTAAGCGCTCACAATGGCTGCAGATCCGCCAGTGGATTGCTAAAGATTCCTGCTCTCCTGCTCAGGCCGGGATTGCAGTGAGCTGAGATAGCACCGTTGCACTCCAGCCTGGGCAACAAGAGCGAAACTTCATCACGCACACACACACACAAACGCACACACACACACACACACAAAAGAAAGAAAGAAAAAATAGTGGCCAGGTGTGGGGGCTCACGCATCCCAGCACTTTGGGAGGTCGGGGCGGGCGGATCAGGAGATCAGGAATTGGAGACCAGCCTGGCCAACATAGTGAAACCCCGTCTCTAGTAAAAATACAAATTTAGTCAGACATGGTGGCACGCGCCTGTAGTCCCAGCTACTCGGGCGGCTGAGACAGGAGAATCACTTGAACCCGGAGGCGGGGCAGGGATGGTGATGCGCCGAGATCGTGCTGCTGCACTCCAGCCTGGGCAACAGAGCCAGACTCTGATTTTTTGTTTGTTTGTTTGTTTGTTTGTTTTGAGACGGAGTCTCCCTCTGTAGCCCAGGCTGGATTTCCAGTGGCCTGATCTCGGCTCACCGTAAGCTCCGCCTACCGGGTTCACGCCATTCTTTGGCCTCAGCCTCTGGAGTAGCTGGGACTACAGGCGCCCGCCACCACACCTGGCTAATTTTTTGTATTTTTAGTACGGACGGGGTTTCACCGTGTTAGCCAGGATGGTCTCGATCACCTGACCTCGTGATCAGCCCGCCTCGGCCTACCAAAGTGCTGGGATTAAAGGCCTAGCCACGGCGCCCAGCCGAGACTCTTCTGTCTTACAAAAAAAGGCCGGGCGCAGTGGCACTTTGGGAGGCAGAGGCTGTTGTAAATGGGATTGCCTTCTTAATTTCTTTCCCAACCAGACCATTATTGGTGTATAGAAATGCTGCTGATTTTGTTGTTGTTGTTGTTGATTCTGTATCCTGCAACTGACTGTATTAATTTATTTATCAAGTCTAGGGGTTTTCTGGTGGAGCCTTTACATGTTTCTAGATCCAAGATCACATCTTCATCAGACAAGAAGAATTCGATGTCCTCTTTTCCAGTGTGGAGGCCTTTTATTTTTTTCTCTTGCCTGATTGTGTGATGTCGAATAGGAGTGGTGAGAACCAGCATCCTTGTCTTGTTCCTGTTTACAGAGGAAATGCTTTCAACTTTTCCCCATTCTATAGTAGGTTAGCTATGGCTTTGTCGTATCAGCTTTTATTATTTTCAGGTATGTTTTTGTTTGTTTGTTTGTTTGTTTTTGTTTTTTCAGACAGAGTCTCACTCTTGCCGCCCAGGGTGGAGCGCAATGGTGTGATCTTGGCTCACTGCTACCTCCGCCTCCTGGGTTCAAGCAATTCTCCTGCCTCAGCCGAGATCTCGGCTCACTGCAACCTCCACCTCCTGGGTTCAAGGAATTCTCCTGCCTCAGCCTCCCAAGTATCTGGGACGATAGGCACACGTCAAAACGCTTGGCTAATTTTTGTGTTTTTAGTAGAGATGGGGTTTCGCCATATCAGTCAGGCTGGTCTCGAACTCCTGACCTCAGGTGATCGACCTGTCTTAGCCTCCCAAAGTGCTAGGATTACAGGTGTACATTTATTTATTTATTTGCGATGGAATCTTGCTCTGTATTTATTAATTTATTTATTTGAGATGGAGTCTTGCTCCATCACCCAGGCTAGAATGCAGTGCTGCAATCTCGGCTCACTGCAACCTCTGCCTTCCAGGTTCGAGCGATTCTCCTGCTTCAGTGTCCCGAGTAGCTGGGATTACAGGTGCCTGCCACCACAGCTGGCTAATTTTTGTATTTTTAGTAGAGACAGTGTTTCACCGTCGTGGCCAGGCTGGTCTCGGACTGCTGACCTCATGAACCACCTCCCTCAGCCTCCCAAAGTGTTGGGATTACAGGCCTAAGGCACTGTGCTCGGCCATATTTATTTATTTAATTATTTAGAGACAAAGTCTTGCTCTGTCACCCAGGCTGGAGTGCAGTGGCGCCATCTCAGCTCACTGCAGCCTCCGCCTCTGAGGTTTAAGCAATTCTCATGCCTCAGCCTCCTGAGTAACTGGGACTACAGGTACGCACCACCACACAGGGATTTTTTTTCTATTTTTTTGTAGAGACACGGTTTCACCATGTTGGCCAGGCTGGTCTCGAACTCCTGACCTTAGGTGATCTGACAGCTTCGTCCTCTCAAAGTACTGGGATTACAGGCAGGAGCCACCGTGCCCGGCCTCTCACTACATTTAAATGACACCGTGGCTCACGCCTGTAATCCCAGCACTTTGGGTGGCCAAGGCAGGTGGATCACCTGAAGTCAGGAATTTGACAGGAGCCTGGCCAACATGGGGAAACCCCGTCTCTAGTAAAAATACAAAAATTAGTCAGGCGTGGTGGTACAAGCCTGTTGTCCCAGCTACTTGGAAGGCTGAGGCAGGAGAATCACTTTAACCAGGAGGCAGAGGTTGCAGTGAGCCAATATCATGCCACTGCACTCCAGCTTGGGCGACAGAGTGAGACACTGTCTCAAAAAAAAAAAAAAGAAAAAAATATGATGCCGGGGCATCTCGGCCTGAATACCTACACGAGCACAGTCATGTCCAGGCCAGGGCTGCCGGTCGAGGTCTGGCCCCATCTCTTCCATCAGAAAGGGAGTAAGCTTACGGGGCGGCTGGGGGACAAGATCCCAGGATCTCAGCCTCTGCTCATGGATCAGCTCTGAGACCCCGAGTGAGCTGGGGGTGCTCTGTTTGCGTTGGTTTCCCCAGCTGTCAAGTAAAGGGATTGGATGAGGGAGTCTTGTCGAGGTGGAATGATCTCAGATCTGGGGCAGCAGTGAATGATCCCGCTCCCTGGGCCATGCCAGTGGCCCGGCCTCGGCTGAACACAGCCCCAACACTCTGGAATGGGGATGAGGGGGCAGTCAGCTCTTGCTCCTAGTAAGAGAGATGCAACAGGGCTCTGTGGCTGAGCTAGGTGCCTTGCCTCACACCTGTAATCCCAACATTTGAGAGACCGAGGCAGGAGGATTGCTTGAGGCCGGGAATTTTGAGAATAGCCTGGACAACAAAGCCAGACCCCATGTCTACAAAATAAGAATAAAACAGGTGCAATGGCACACAGCTATAGTCCAAGCTACTTGGCAGGCTGAGGCAGGAGGGTCCCTTGAGTCCGGGGATTGGAGGCTGCATTGAGCTATAATCGCACCACTGCACTCCAGCTTGGGTGACAAAGTGAGACTCTGTCTCTAAAAGAAAAAAAGATAGGCCCGTGAGCATGGGTTTGATTTTCAAACAGGACCCAGAGGGTAGGGACAGACAGTGCTGTCACCCTTAGGTGCTGAACACTCAGAAATGGGGCAGCAGCAGCCCTTTCCTCCCCTGCAGACACCAGATTGGGCAGAACAGCACGTGGCACTTGCAGCTCTTGCAGTGAGGGCAGGACCCAGTGTCAACCCTTCTGCCTGTGGGAGGGGCTGCTGAGGCCTGAGGAGAGGCCAGGGTGGAGGCTCGTCCCCTTGTCCAGCCCTTGGTGTGGTCTCCACCAGGTCCCTAGCCCACCAGTGCAGGGCACCCCTGAGCCTGCTGCTGCCATGGGCCCTGTCTCTACCCAGGACGTCCCTACACCCTCGCAGTGTCAGGGAAATGATCATGGTGGTGGTGACACTCCTCAGGCAGGGCTGCTGAGAGGAGCTGAGAAGGGTCACACTGCAGGCAGGGGCCCGTGTGACAGGCCCCTCTCACCCCGAGAGAGCTGACCAGGCAGCTCACGAGCAGAGCCACATCCTGGGAGTCCGAGAAAGGTCCTGGCTGGGCTCAGCCACCTCACCGGCCACGGGCAGCCTTTGTCGTGTGAGCCTTGCTCTCCTGGGGAGGCTCAGGCTGATGGCTGATGTGGGCATTGCCGAGGGTAACCGTGGCCCAGTGGATGTGGCCGGGTCTCCTCAAGCTGCATTCATTCAAGTAGGACACAGGGTGCGTGCCCATCTCCAGCCCAGGGCAGCTCCCCTGTAAGCTGGGTGAGCTACTGAAGCCAAGGCGGGAGGCAGCTGACAACACCCACGGCCCATGCGGAGGTGGTGGAAAGGCTGGACTCAGCAGCAACACCAAATCCCGGAGCAGGCAGAAACCACCCAAGACTGAGGGGCTCGTGCCAGAGCGGTGGCCACAGGTAAGAACCCGGGCCCAGGCTGTGCGTGGCGGGAATCCTCCATGTCCCAGGGCTCAGCACAGCAAAGGAAGACCAGCCGGGTCACCCTGGTGGCCATCTGTCCCTGTCCCACCTGCAGAGTCAGAACAGCCTCTCCCCAGTGGGGATCATCTCTCTCTGCCAAAGCAACAGCAGTCCCTGCCGCAACCAGACTACCCCACTCAGTGGAGTTAGGGATGCTGCTCCAGCATCCTAACACTGCTCAGCTGGCGCCTGCCTGTGCTCACCCACACCCCCCAGGCCGGCCTTCCCTGCAGCCTGGGCTTGGCCACTGTGGCCTGATTGAGCACGGAGGCCTCCTGGGCACCCAGCCCCATCACTGCACCTGCCGCTTCCAGCCCCACCCCACCGGCTCAGGGCTTCTTCCCAGCAGCGTTCATCATGAAATCAACATGCATGCAAGTCGTCTCAGGAAACTTTTTAATGAAAGTGTCGGCAGTTCTTTCCCCCACGGTGGCGTGTAGGTGGCTGAGCTCAGATTGCAGCTGCTAAGACACCAGCCACTTACCGAGAGAAAGCCAGGCTGCTTCAAACCCAGGGCCCGAGGCAAAAAAGCATCACTTCTGGTCGGGGAGTCTGGAAGCCATGCCTTGTGGGAGGTCACACTGGCATCTAGGCCTTTGCCTGCATTGCAGAAGGAGAGCCGGGTCCCCCTCCTGGAGAACGCCGCGTTCCCCAGCCCCGCACCGGCTTTGCCACCACACAGGCTTTTGAGGCAGGAGGCGGGTAAGACGTAGCTGTGGACCCAAAGCAACCATCAGCCCTGGGGCCCTGCGGGAGAGGAGCACTTTTAGAACATGGAAAAGTGTGGTCATCCCATCATTAGACAGCACACATCCTACATAAATAAAAAGTCGTATGGGGAAGGAGGTTGGGGAGGGAACAAAAATTGGCACAGACATCGATAGACTGGTTTCCAGTTTCAAGGTAACAGATGCACATCATGAGACCAGAGGAGACCGAGACAAGGGCTGGATTTGGCTTTTCTAAGCAACATGTGTTCCTGCGCAGGGCTGGATGGTCGCTGAGATAGAGATGGAAGCCAGGACAGGGGAGCCCACCGGGCCCAGATAGGTACAGAGAGCAGAGGCTTCCGTTCTGTCCTCGCCACCCAGGAGGGTGACACTGCTTGTAAATGGTGGCTGTGCTCTCCCAGCAAGAAAAAAGCACAACTAAATCCACACTGCACACAGAGGCAGACAGAAAGCCTTCAAGTGGCTCTGTTTTCTGCTCCCTGCCTCGCCAGGTCCACAAGCAGAGAGGAGTGTCAGGCGCATGGCCCCGCTGTCAGGCTCCCCAGCGAGCTGCGGGCTCAGCAGGAGCTGCCCACTGACACACAGGGGCACCCACTCCTCCCACCTTGGGAGCGGTCGCCAGAGTCGCACTGGGTGCTGGTGTCATCCAGGGACCCCACACACTTCCTTAAATGTGATCCTGCTTCCCTCTGGGCAGCTGCATCCTCTCCTCCTGCAGGACCGTCTGGAAACTTGGCCCTCAGTTTGCTCTCCCTTCTCTTCTCTGCCTGCCCCAAGCCCCTTTTTCTAAAACAGTGATGCAGTGTTCATGGGGTTATTTCTTGAAAATACTTGGCGGCCTCCATGCTTCTGTTTTCTTTAGCCAGGTGGTCAGGAGGGTTTACAAAGAATGCCTGGGCTCCCCCGCAGGTGCCGGCAGATGGGGTAGCAAATGGTCCTGTGCCTCCACCTGCTCTGGGAGGGAGTCTCCTGTCTCTAGGCCTGGCCCCTTCCTAACCCTCCACGTATCCTGTTCTCCAGAGACTTCAGAACCCACTCCTGAGAACAGCGAAGCCAGGCGCTTAGAGGAAGACCAAATGCTGCCAGGACATGGATTGTCCAGGGATTACATTCCAGCATCTTATTAGGTATCTGGATCTGTTGGGAAAAAAATTAGAAACTACGTATAAAACTTAAAAATATTCAAGTATCAAAAGGTTATTTAGGATGAAAGTTTTAAAACAAGTCATCAGCAAGCTGCTATCACCAAGTGGAGACTTTTACAAATTTGAGCGAGTCCGCTGAGCTGAGAGGACAGAAATGGAGTCACTACTGTTACAGCCCTCATACAGCTATAGGCAATATATAAACCAATGGGTGCAGCTGCTTTCCAATAAAACTTTACCCATGGGGGTGGCCGGGCGTGGTGGCTCACGCTTGTAATCCCAGCACTTTGGGAGGCCGAGGCGGGTGGATCACGAGGTCAGAAGATCGAGACCACGGTGAAACCCCGTCTCTACTAAAAATACAAAAAATTAGCCGGGCGTGGTGGCGGGCGCCTGTAGTCCCAGCTACTCGGAGAGGCTGAGGCAGGAGAATGGCGTGAACCCGGGAGGCGGAGCTTGCAGTGAGCCGAGATTGCGCCACTGCACTCCAGCCTGGGCGACAGAGCAAGACTCCGTCTCAAAAAAAAAAAAAAAAAAAAACTTTACCCATGGGCACTGAAATGTGAATTTTATATAATTTTCACACGCCCCAAAGTATTTTTCTTCATTTTATTTATTTTTCAACCATTAACAACATGTAAATAGTCTTAAGCCTACAGGCTGTGCAAGAGCAAGAGATGGGCTATATTTGACCTACAGGCTGTCGTTTGCTCATCCCTGTTTTAGAAAATAAGAATGATAAAGGCCCAATAACCCATGATCCAAATGACCTTTCTTCCAGATTTGTCAGTTCTAGTCCCAGTGTTGAATATCAATTGCTAGTAGAATGAGAATAGGTTTACTCCTATTTTTCTGTCTTATAGAGACATTTCCCCTCTTCCTCCACCTTTCCCTTTGGATTGTTATTATTATCACCAGTTGGACATGGAGAAATAGAAAATGCCTGGGCATCCCCAGGCCTGTACCCAGCTCCCCTTGATGGCCTCAGGCCAGCTAGGATCTCTAGAACTCCTAGGCTGCTTGCATTTTTGTGAATTTATCACCAAGATGATCTCTTCCAAGCAAAGTGGAAGGGTTTCCCTGTGGATGGCCTACCTGGGAGCACTTTTCAGTGGGTCATGGAATAAGCCAAAAACCTTCTGATGTTCAGAAACAATAGGAAATAATTTTTCCTGGAGAGTTGGGGATGCCTTCATGGAGATAGTGATTTTTGAACTGAGGCTCGAAGAAGGTCTAGAGGTGTGGAAAGGGAGAGAAAGTTTATTTCTCAAAAGTCACAGCATGAATAAATGCAGAAATATTCAACTACAATAATAGTAATAACAGCCCACATTTGTTGACTCTGTGCTGGACATTTTAAAAGTGCCTTATGTGTATTAGCTCATTTCATCCTCATAACTCTATGCTATAGATATATTACTGTCTTCGTTTTACAGATGAGAAAACTAAGGCACAGAGAGGTTCAAGAACTTGCCCAAGTCACACAGTTAATAGGGGCAAAGCCATGACTCAAACCTGTTCTGATTCTAGAACCTGTGCTTATAACCATGACACATTGCCCTGGAGGCCATTTTTGTGCTGTAAAATAACCATCAACCACTCTTGAGGTCCTTTCTAGTGTCAAAATTCCATGATTCTATGTGTCTCTGTCTTCCTGTATGTATTCTATGTGTATATGTCTTCCCGCACACCAGCAAACACTGGTGCCTTGCAAGGTGGGCCTTCTTTTCTGTTCTCAGCCTGCTTTATCTCCTCCACAATCCCCAGAACCATGTGTACTATAGCTAGAACCACCCATCTGATTCCCACTAATATGTATATTTGTTTTCGCTAAGTTACAGCTTGATAGTATCTATCTAATCTATCATCTATCTATCTGTTTTAAAGATTTTTCTGAAAACAATATATACCAATGTTCAAAAATTCAACCTGAAAAATTATAAAGAATGTAAAAAGTTACCCAGAATCCCACCACCAAAGGTAACAGCTTGAACATGATGATCTCTCTAGATATCTCCACAAATAGTTATGTAAATATGTTTATGTAACTGTGATCATTCTATACATGATATGCATCCTACTTTTTTTTACCAGCAGTAGATGCATCTTTCCATATCAATAAATACAGTATGTTAAAAACCATCATTTAAATTCTATTTATGTATCTACCATAATGTATTTAACAAATCCTTATATATATGAATATATTTTTACATACATATGTAAAAGAATAAATTTTTAAGGCTAGAATCTGGAGTTTTCAGGGACCTACTGATGATTTCTTGCCAATAGGACATGCATTGCAACTGTAGCTTTTCATGGCTTACAGGAATCCAAAGAGGTTTTCATGGCTCCTAAAGCATCTCAGGTGGCAGAAAGCAGGTAACCTCTACCTTTCCTTGGAGGTGAGGAAGGAATTTGGAAAGAGGATAACCAAATATCCTGGACTATACAGTTCTCAAGAGAAACCCAGAGAAAAACTAACAAATATTGCTTAATACATTAAGTATGGCTATGTTTCCAAACCATTGTAGTAAACTCATGTTGAATCACTTTTTCCTTCAAAGCGCTTTTGGAGAAAAACATGATAATTGTACAACCAATAGTTCTACAAGTGAAAATCGTGCTTCGTGCTCTTTTTTCCTTCCAAGAATAACGATCCCAGATAATTATACCATTGAGGTGGAAGCTGAAAATGGAGATGGTGTAATTAAATCTGATATGACATATTGGAGATTAGAGGACATAGGTGAGTGTTATTTGACATTCTTATATACTCTTTATTAAATGTTTACCTCCTTCTTTGTTAAAGAGGTATCTGTGGACTCAAAAGTAGGCTCATCAGGTTCAAGGATATGTGTTGTGGGTATACAGAAAATTCGTCTTCTAATTAAAGAAGAAAGGAAGTGGGGGAAGGAGGGAAGGAAGGAAGGGAGGGAGGGAGGGATTCACCAAATGAGAAAAAAGGAATGAGAAACAAGAGCTATTCTGTGGGTCACTGGTTTCCTCTTGTAGTTTGTAATTGCACTCAAAGAAACAAAAAGGTCTCTCCCCACCACCCCACCCTGCCGATGTCATTGTTCATAAAGGAAAAGAGTATAAAATTATTATTTTTTAAAATGCCTCACCACTTCTGACTTTAAAAAAATCTTTTTCAAAGACTCATTTTCACCATATACTTTTAAAATTATAACTGTATTGAGATATAATTCACATTATGTAAATTTCACCTTTTTAAAGTGTACAGTTCAGTGGTTTTTATCGTATTCACAAAGTTGTACAAACGTTACCACTGTCTAATTTCAGAACATTTTTATTGCCCTCAAAAGAAAATTCATACCCATTAGCAGTCAGTCCCAAATCCTTTGTTTTCTCTTTCCTCCATTCTCTGGCAACCACTAATCTATTTTCTGCCTGTATGGATTTGCCTATACATTTTATAAAAATATAATGATATAATATGTGGTCTTTTGTATCTAATTTCTTTGACTTAGCATAATGTTTTCAAGGTTCATCAATGTTGTAGCATGTATTAGTGCTTTATTTCTTTTTATAGCTAAATAATATTCCACTGGATGGATATACCACATTTTGTTACCCATACATCAGTTCATGGACATTTGGCTTGTTGCTACCTTTTGATTATTATGAATAATGTTGCTGTGAATATTTGTATACAATTTTTTGTGTGGACATGTTTCAATTCTCTTAGATATATACCTAGTGAAATTGCTGAGTCACATGGTAACTCAATGTTTAACTTTTGGTAGAACTGCTAAACTTTATCAAAGTGGCTGCACCATTTAACATTCCCACTGGCAATTTATAAAGGTTACGATTTCTGCATACCCTCACCAACACTTGTTATTGTCTGTCTTTTTTTAATTATAGCCATCCTAGTGGGTGTGAAGTGATACCTTGTTACGGTTCTGATTTGCATTTATCCAATGTCTAATAATGTTGAACATTTTTCATGTGTTTATTGGCCATTTGTATATCTTCTCTGGAGAAATGCTTATTCAAATCCTTTGCCTATTTATAATTGAGTTGTCTTTATTGTTGAGTTTTAAGAATTCTTTTTTTTTTTTTTTTTTTTTGAGACGGAGTCTCGCTCTGTCTCCCAGGCTGGAGTGCAGTGGCACGATCTCGGCTCACTGCAAGCTCCGCCTCCCGGGTTCACGCCATTCTCCTGCCTCAGCCTCTCCGAGTAGCTGGGACTACAGGCGCCCGCCACCACACCCGGCTAATTTTTTTGTATTTTTAGTAGAGACGGGGTTTCACCGTGGTCTCAATCTCCTGACCTCGTGATCCACCCGCCTCGGCCTCCCAAAGTGCTGGGATTACAGGCGTGAGCCACTGTGCCCGGCCTATAAAAATCTTTTAATATCCGTGTAGTAATCTAGTACACTGAACCAAGACTACTTCACTGTTAACATAGCTTCACCTTCTACAGTTTTCTTCACTTACAGGCATGATAATGTTAATGGCTTCACAGTTCCACTGTGGAAAATCTTTACATAATTGAAGATTTCAAAAAAATCTATCCACGACACTGAATTAATGATAGTTTAAAGCCCCAGAATAAAGATATGTATGTAAGTTTTCTCTTATACTCACACTAAAGTTACATCTCACATAGAGTACAATTCTAAAGTGTGCAAAAAGGGGAAACCAACACTCACACACAGCTGATCTTACCTGGAAAATCAATTACAGTTTTGTTTTTTTTTTTTTTAACAAAGTACAATACATACTTTTATAGATCTAAGGCCATATACGAATTGTTATGTACATAAGAACCACTGAGTTAGACTAAAGGAAGTAACAAAGAATAAAGCACATGCAGATGGCTGAGCATTCATCATTCTACAGTGAAAGAGAGAACAGGCAGAGAATGTGTTTACTTGCCTCAGGGGGTTTACTTTATTCTGTTTGATATTAACCTTCTATAACCTGAGTAAGCATTAATAAAAGTATCTGTTGTGAAACTTGAATAAGATAGTAAAAGGTGCTGGGTTAGGTTTTAAGGTCATAAAAGTAAGTTAAATAGTTAAATTATTCATCTTCACTGTATGTTTCTCAAGACAGAATAAAAGAAACAGTGTAGTACTCTGGGTTTTTATACTATCTCCAAGGGTTGTTTATGATTTAAGATTGGAATTTATGAATCTTTGTGTAATTTCTTGATGCCAGACTTACAATAAGGCTAGTAAAATCTTGACACAAAGTGTACTGGGTTACATAGCATTCCCCTTACCCCAAATTTATGTCCACTAGAAACCTCAGAATGTGACCTTATTTAAAAATAGAGTCTTTGTAGATACAATCAAGTTAAGATGAGGTCATAATAGATTAGGGTGGGCCCTAAAGCCAATGACTGATGTCTTTTATTTTATTTTATTTTTAATTTTTTTGAGACAGAATCTTGCTGTCACCCAGGCTGGGGTGCAGTCACATGACTGCAACCTCCACCTCCTGGGTTCAAGAAATTCTCCTGCCTCAGCCTCCCGAGTAGCTGGGATTACAGGCACCTGCCACCATGCCCAGCTAATTTTTGTATTTTTAGTAGAGACAGGGTTTCACCATGTTGGCCAGCCTGGTCTCAAACTCCTGACCTCAGGTGATCCACCTGCCTCAGCCTCCCAGAGTGCTGGGATTACAGGCATGAGCCACCGCGCCCAGCCCAATTTATAGGAAGAGGGAAATTTGGACAGAGACACACAGAGGGAAGAGGGCCATGTGAAGATGGAGGGAGTAACTGGAGTGATGTACATACTTGCCAAGGAATGCCAAGGACCACCAGCAACCAACAAAGGTTAGGAAGAGGCAAGGAAGGATTCTTCCCTAGAGCCTTAGGAGGGACCAGGGTCCTGTTCACCGTTTGATTTCACATCTCTAGTCTCCATAGTTATGAAAGAAGAAATCTGTGTTGTTGTAAGCATATTTATGGTAATTTGTTACTGCACCCTTGGGAAACTAACACACCAAGGCTCATGGACAGCATGAAAAGAAAAACCATAGGCCAGTATTTGTTAGGAAAAGACACAAAAGATCTAAACAAATATTAGTTCCTACCCCTCCAAAAAAGCAAATTCAATCCAGTAAGGCAACTGAAAAATATGTCATGACTAATGAACTTATTTAAGTTTGCCCCACAATACAAGGATGGTTTAAATTTTACAAAAAGTATTCATTTAATTCATCATATTGATAAAGGAGAAAATTTAATTAAGATAGTCTCTTGATTATCTCTTCATATCTTTTGTTTATCTCAAGGGATGTAGAATAAATACTTGATAAAATTCAACCACTTTAATAAAAATGCTTAAGAAGACAATATGCGGGAATGTCTTTAAATTATTAAAGGGTACAACTGATATCCCACAACAAACGTAATATTTGTGAAACATTAGAAAGATTTCCTTATGAACAATATAAGAATATCTACAAGCACTGCTTCAATGCAACTTCACACTTAAAAAAAAACGTCAATATATACATATAGATACACACATTTATACATGTGTCTGTGTATGTATATATAATTACATACATATATAAATATAAATATGTATACATATATGAACTATTAAAGAAAACTGGAGAGGTTTTTTTTTTAATTTTATTTTTATTTGAGATGGAGTTTCACTCTTGTTGCCCAGGCTGGAGTGCAGTGGCATGATCTTGGCTCACTGCAACCTCCACCTCCTGGGTTCAAGCGATTCTCCTGCCTCAGCCTCCTGAGTAGCAGGGATTACAGGTGCCCACCACCACGCCTGGCTAATTTTTGTACTTTTAGTAGAGATGGTGTTCCACCATGTTGGCCAGGCTGGTCTGAAACTCCTGACCTCAGGTGATCCACCCTCCTTGGCCTCCCCCAAAGTGCTGGGATTATAGGCATGAGCCACTAAGCCCAAACAGAAAGTTTTTAAATTCACAGATGATGTGATTATTTAAATAGGAAACACAAAGTGCATCTACAAAATTTTTATTATTATTATTATTATTATTTTTTGAGACAGAATCTTGCTGTCACCCAGGCTGGGGTGCAGTCACATGACTGCAACCTCCACCTCCTGGGTTCAAGAAATTCTCCTGCCTCAGCCTGCCGACTAGCTAGGATTACAGGCATGTGCCACCACGCCCAGCTAATTTTTGTATTTTTAGTAGAGATGGGGTTTCATCATGTTGGCCAGGCTGGTCTCAAACTCCTGACCTCAGATCCACTTGCCTCGGCCTCCCAAAGTGCTGGGATTACAGGCACCTGCCACCATGCCCAGCTAATTTTTGGATTTTTAGTCGCGACCGGGGTTCACCATGTTAGCCCGGCTGGTCTCAAACTCCTGACCTCAGGTGATCCACCCGCCTCAGCCTCCCCAGTAGCTGGGGCTACAGGTGCCCACCACCACGCCCGGCTAATTTTTTGTATTTTTAGTAGAGACGGGGTTTCACCGTCTTAGCCAGGATACTCTCGATCTTCTGACCTCGTGATCTGCCCACCTTGGCCTCCCAAAGTGCTGGGATTACAGGCATGAGCCACCGCCCAGCCCAATTTATAGGAAGAGGGAAATTTGGACAGAGACACACAGAGGGAAGAGGGCCATGTGAAGATGGAGGGAGTAACTGGAGTGATGTACATACTTGCCAAGGAATGCCAAGGACCACCAGCAACCAACAAAGGTTAGGAAGAGGCAAGGAAGGATTCTTCCCTAGAGCCTTAGGAGGGACCAGGGTCCTGTTCACCGTTTGATTTCACATCTCTAGTCTCCATAGTTATGAAAGAAGAAATCTGTGTTGTTGTAAGCATATTTATGGTAATTTGTTACTGCACCCTTGGGAAACTAACACACCAAGGCTCATGGACAGCATGAAAAAGAAAAACCATAGGCCAGTATTTGTTAGGAAAAGACACAAAAGATCTAAACAAATATTAGTTCCTACCCCTCCAAAAAAGCAAATTCAATCCAGTAAGGCAACTGAAAAATATGTCATGACTAATGAACTTATTTAAGTTTGCCCCACAATACAAGGATGGTTTAAATTTTACAAAAAGTATTCATTTAATTCATCATATTGATAAAGGAGAAAATTTAATTAAGATAGTCTCTTGATTATCTCTTCATATCTTTTGTTTATCTCAAGGGATGTAGAATAAATACTTGATAAAATTCAACCACTTTAATAAAAATGCTTAAGAAGACAATATGCGGGAATGTCTTTAAATTATTAAAGGGTACAACTGATATCCCACAACAAACGTAATATTTGTGAAACATTAGAAAGATTTCCTTATGAACAATATAAGAATATCTACAAGCACTGCTT
>JAKFGR010000202.1:0-24974 GCA_021498465.1 Hylobates pileatus
ATTCAGCAGTTTGGAAACACTGTTTTTGTAGAATTTGTGAAGGGATATTTGGGATTGCATTGAGGCCTATGGTGAAAAAGGAAATATCTTCACACAAAAACTAGAAAGAAGCTTTCTGGGAAACTGCTTTGTGACTTGTGCATTCTTCTCAGAGTTAAACCTTTCTTTTCAAGGACTAGTTTGGAAACACTATTTTTGTAGAATCTGTCAAGGAATATTTTGAAGCACATTGAGGCCTGTGTTGAAAAAGGAAATATCATCAGAGAAAAACTAGAAAGAATCCTTATGAGAAACTGCTTTGTGATGTGGCCATTGTTCTCACAGAGTTAAAACTTTCTTTTGATTGAGCAGTTTGGAAACACTGTTTTTTTTAGAATCTGCAAAGTGATATTTGGGAGTGCATTGAGGCCTATGTTAAAAAAGGAAATATCTTCAGAGAAAAACTAGAAAGAAACTTTGTGAGAAACTGCTTGGTGATATGTCCATTCATCTCACAGAGTTAGACCTTTCTTTTGAGCAGTTTGGAAACACTGTTTTGTAGAATCAGTGAAGAGAAATTTGGGAGTGCTTTGAGGCCTATGTTGAAAAAGGAAATACCTTCACACAAAAACCAGAAAGAAGCTTTCTGAGAAACTGCTTTGTGATTTGTGCATTCTTCTCAAAGAGCTAAACTTTTCTTTCCAAGGACCAGTTTGGAAACACTATTTTTGTAGAATCTGTGAAGGAATACTTGGAAGTGCATTGAGGCCTGTGTTGAAAAAGGAAATATCATCAGAGAAAAACTAGAAAGAATCCTTATGAGAAACTGTTTTGTGATGTGGCCATTCATCTCATAGAGTTAAACCTTTCTTTTGATTGAGCAGTTTGGAAACACTGTTTTTTTTATTTTAGAATCTGCAAAGGGATATTTGGGAGCACATTGAGCCCTATGTTAATAAAGGAAATACCTTCAGAGAAAAAGTAGAAAGAAGCTATCAGAGAAACCGATTTGGATGTGTACATTCACCTCACAGAGTTAAACATTTCTTTTGATTGAGCAGATTGAAAACACTGTTTTTGTAGAATCTGTGAAGGTATATTTAGGAGTGGATGGAGGCCTTTGGTGAAAAAGGAAATATCTTCATATAAAAACTAGGAAGAAGCTTTCTGAGAAATTGCTTTGTGACCTGTGCATTCAACGTACAGAGATAAAAATTTCTTTTCATGAAGCACGTTGAAAACACTGTTTTTGTAGTATGCACAAAAGAAAATTAGGAGCCCATGGAGGCATATGGTGAAAAAGAAAATATCTTTAGTTAAAAAGTAGGAGGAAGCTTTCTGAGAAACTGCTTTGTGATGTGTGCACTCATCTCAGAGTTAAAACTTTCTTTTGATTGAGTAGTTTGAAAAAACCAGTTTTCTAGAATCTTGGAAGGGATAATTGGGAGTGCATTGAGGCCAATGGTGAATAAATAAACATCTTGAAAACAAAACCTAAAAAGAAGCTTTCTGAGAAACTGTTTGTGACAAGTGCATTCATGTCCCTGAATTAAACTTCTCTTTTTATAGAGCTGCTTGGAAAATCTGTTTTTGTAGAATCTGTGAAGGAATATTTTGGAGGGCATTGAGGCCAGTTGTGAAAAATCAAACATCTTAAGAGAAAAACCAGAAAGAAGTTTTCTGAGAAACTGATTGGTGGTGTGTGCATCCATCTCACAGAGTTAAACTTTCTTTTGGTGAAGTAGTTTGCAAACACTGTTTTTGTAGAATCTGCGAAGGCATATTTGGGAGCACTATGAATCCTGTGTTGAAAAAGGAAATATCTTAAGATAAAAACCTGAAAGAAGCTTTCTGAGAAACTGCTTTGTGACGTGAGCATTCATATCACAGAGTTAATCCTTTGTTTTGATTGAGCAGTTTGGAAAAACTTTTTTGTAGAATCTGAGAAGGGATATTTTGGAGTGCATTAAGACCTATGGTGAAAAAGGGAATATCTTAAGAGAAAACCAGAAAGAAGCTTTCTGAGAAACATATTTGTGATGTGTGCACTCATCTCACAGAGTTAAACTTTGTTTTGATGGAGCAGTTTGGGAACACTGTTTCTGTAGAATCTGTGAAGGGATATTTTGGAGCACTTTGAGAACTATGGTGAAAAAGGAAATGTCTTCAGAGAAAAATTAGAAGGAAGCTTTATGAGAAACTTCTTTGTTATATGTGCATTCATCTCACAGAGGTAAACCTTTCTATTGTTGGAACTGTTTGAAACATTGTTTTAGTAGAATCTGTGAAGGATTTTTTCAAAGCACATTGAAGCTTATAGTATAAATGGAAATGTCTTCAGAGAAAAAAGAAGGAATATTTCTGAGGAACTGCTTTGTGATCTGTGCACTCATCTCACAGAATTAAAACTCTTTTGATTGAGCAGTTTGAAAAAACTGTTTTTCTAGAGTCTGGGAAGGGATAATTGGTAGTGCATTGAGGCCTACAGTGAATAAATAAACATATTCAAAACAAAAAACAAAAAAGAACCTTCCTGAGAAACTGCTTTGTGATGTGTGCATTCATCTCACAAAGTCAAACCTTTCTTTGGATAGAGAAGATTTTAAGCACAGTTTTTGTAGCACCTTCAAAAGTATATTTGGGAGCACATTGAGAAGGATGGTGATAAAGGAAATATCTTCAGACAAAAACCTGAAAGAAATTCTCTGAGAAACTGTGATGTGTGCATTCATTTCACAGAGTTAAACCTGTTTTTTGATGGAGTTGTTTGGAAACACTGTATTTGTGGAATCCATGAAGGGATATTTTGGAGCTTAACGAGGCCTACTGTTAAAAAGAAGTTATCACAGATAGGAACTTCAAAGAAGCTTTCTGAGAAACAGCTTTGTGATGTGTGCATTCATCTCCCAGAGTTAAATATTTCTTTTGATGGAGCAGTTTGGAAAGTCTGTTTTTGTTGACTCTGTGAAGGGATATTAGGGAGCACACTCAGGCTTTTGTTGAAAAAAGAAATAAATTTATAGAAAATTTACAGAAGCTTTCTGAGAAACTGATGTGTGATGTGTCCTTTGATCTCAAACTGTTAAATTTTCTTTTGATGTAGCTGTTTGGAAACATTGTTTTTCTAGAATCTGCAAAGGGATATTTTGGAGCTCATGGAGGCCTACGGTGAAAAATAAATATTTTCAGAAAAACTAGACAGGAGCATTCTGAGAAACTGCTTTGTGAGCTGTCCTGTCATCTCACACAGTTAAAACTTTCTTCTGATGGAGCAGTTTGAAAACACTGTTTTTTAGAATCTGTGAAGGGATATTTGGGAGGGCATTGAGGTCTATGGTGAAAAATGAAATATCTTAAGAGAAAAACCATTAAAAAATTTTCAAAGAAACTGATTTGTGATGTGTGCATGCATATCAAGACTTAAACCTTTCTTTTGATAGAGCAGTTTGGAAACACTGTTTTTGTACAATCTGCAAAGGGATATTTGGGAGTGAATTGAGGCCTATGGTGAAAAGGGAAACATCTTCAGAAAAAAACTAGAAAGAAGCTTTCTGAGAAACTGCTTTGTGATGTTTGCATTCATCTCACAGAGTTGAACCTTTCTTTTGGAGGACCAGTTCAGAAACACTGTTTTTGTAGAATCTGTGAAGAGATATTCGGGAGCACATTGAGGCCTATGATGAAAAAGGAAATATCTTCATAAAAAAACTAGAAAGAACTAGGCTGGGCGTGGTGGCTCATGCTTGTAATCCCAGCACTTTGGGAGGCCGAGGCGGGTGGATCACGAGGTCAGGAGATTGAGACCATGGTGAAACCCTGTCTCTACTAAAAATACAAAAAATTAGCCGGGCGTGGTGGCGGGCGCCTGTAGTCCCAGCTACTCGGAGAGGCTGAGGCAGGAGAATGGCGTGAACCCCAGGGGGCGGAGCTTGCAGTGAGTGGAGATCGCGCCACCGCACTCCAGCCTGGGTGAAAGAGTGAGACTCCGTCTCAAAAAAAAAAAAAAAAAAAAAACTAGAAAGAACTTTTCTGAGAAACTGCTTTGTGATGAGCAGATTCATCTCACATAGTTTAACCTTTCTTTGGATGGAGGAGTTTGGAAACACTGTTTTTGTAGGATCTGCAAAGGAATATTTGGGAGTGCATTGAGACCTATAGTGAAAAAGGAAACATCTTCAGAGAAAAACTAGAAAGAGACTTTCTGAGAAACTACTTCATGATGGGTGCATTCTTCTCACAGAGTTACATCTTTCTTTTGGAGGACCAGTTTCGAAACACTAGTTTGTAGAATCAGTGAATGGATGTTCACGAGTGCTTTGAGGCCTACAGTGAAAAAGGAAATATCTTCACACAAAAACTACTAAGAAGCTTTCTTAGAAATTTCTTTATGATGTGGGCAAATTTCTCACAGAGTTCAACATTTCTTTTGATTTAGCAGTTTGGAAACACTGTTTCTGTAGAATCTACAAACGAATATTTAGGAGCACACTGATGCCTATGGTGAAAAAGGAAATATCTTCAGATAAAAACTAGAAGGAAGGTTTTTGAGAAACTACTTCATGATGGGTGCATTCTTCTCACAGAGTTACATCTTTCTTTTGGAGGACCAGTTTCGAAACACTAGTTTGTAGAATCAGTGAATGGATGTTCACGAGTGCTTTGAGGCCTACAGTGAAAAAGGAAATATCTTCACACAAAAACTACTAAGAAGCTTTCTGAGAAACTGCTTTGTGATTTGTGCATTCTTCTCACAGAGTTAAACCTTTCTTTTGAAGGACCTGTTTGGAAACACTGTCTTTTTAGAATCTCTGAAAGAATATTTGGGAGCGCATTGAAGCCTGTGTAGGAAAAGGAAATATATTCAGAGAAAAACTAGAAAGAAACTTTGCGAGAAACTGCTTTGTGATATGTTCATTCATCTCACAGAATTAAACCTTTCTTTTGATTGAGTAGTTTGGAAACACTGTTTTTGTAGAATCGGCTAAAGGATGTTGGGAGCACCTTGAGGCCTATGTTGAAAAAGGAAATATCTTAAGAGAAAAACTAGAAAGAAGCTATCTAAGAAACTGATTTCAATGTATTCATTTATCACACAGAGTTAAACCTTTCTTTTGATGGAGCAGATTGGAAACACTGTTTTTGTAGAATACACAAAGGTATATTTAGGAGCGGATGGAGGCCTATGGTGAAAAAGGAAATAACTTCAGATAAAAACTAGAAGGAAGCTTTCTGAGAAATTGATTTGTGACGTGCACTCTCATCTCAAAGAGATAAAACTTTCTTTTCATGGAGCACATTGGAAACACTGTTTTGTAGAATGTGAGAAGGCATATTTGAGAAAGCATTGAGGTCTATGGTGAAAAAGGAAATCTCTTCAGTAAAAAAACTAGAAAGAAGCTTACTGAGAAACATTTTGTGATGTGTGCATTCATATCACAGACTTAAACCTTTCTTTTGATTGAGCAGTTTGGAAACACTCTTTTTGTAGAATCTGCGAAGGGATATCTGGGAGTGAATTGAGACCTATGGTGAAAAAGAAAACATCTTCAGAGAAAAACTAGAAAGAAACTTTCTGAGAAACTACTTCATGATGGGTGCATTCTTCTCACAGAGTTACATCTTTCTTTTGGAGGACCAGTTTCGAAACACTGTTTTTGTAGAATCTGATAAGGGATATTTGGTAGTCCATTGAAGCCTAAGGTGAAAAGGAAACATCTTCAGATATAAAGCTTTATGAGAAACTGCTTTGTGATTTGTGCATTCTTCTCACAGAGTTAAACCTTTCTTTTGAAGGACCTGTTTGGAAACACTGTCTTTTTAGAATCTCTGAAAGAATATTTGGGAGCGCATTGAAGCCTGTGTAGGAAAAGGAAATATATTCAGAGAAAAACTAGAAAGAAACTTTGCGAGAAACTGCTTTGTGATATGTTCATTCATCTCACAGAATTAAACCTTTCTTTTGATTGAGTAGTTTGGAAACACTGTTTTTGTAGAATCGGCTAAAGGATGTTGGGAGCACCTTGAGGCCTATGTTGAAAAAGGAAATATCTTAAGAGAAAAACTAGAAAGAAGCTATCTAAGAAACTGATTTCAATGTATTCATTTATCACACAGAGTTAAACCTTTCTTTTGATGGAGCAGATTGGAAACACTGTTTTTGTAGAATACACAAAGGTATATTTAGGAGCGGATGGAGGCCTATGGTGAAAAAGGAAATAACTTCAGATAAAAACTAGAAGGAAGCTTTCTGAGAAATTGATTTGTGACGTGCACTCTCATCTCAAAGAGATAAAACTTTCTTTTCATGGAGCACATTGGAAACACTGTTTTGTAGAATGTGAGAAGGCATATTTGAGAAAGCATTGAGGTCTATGGTGAAAAAGGAAATCTCTTCAGTAAAAAAACTAGAAAGAAGCTTACTGAGAAACATTTTGTGATGTGTGCATTCATCTCACAGAGTTAAACTTTTGCTATGATGGAGCAGTGTGGAAACACTGTTTTTGTAGAAAGTGGGAAGGAAAATTAAGATCACATTGAAGCATATGATGAAAAAGGAAATATCTTCAGATAAAAAGTAGAAAGTAGCTTTCTGAGAAATTGCTTTGTGATGTGTGCATTCATCTCACAGAATTAAAGCTTTATTTTGATTCAGCAGTTTGGAAAAAATGTTTTTCTAGAATCTGGGAAGGGATAATTAGGAACGCATTGAGGCCTATGGTAAAAAATAAATGTCTTAAAAATAATCCCAGAAAGAACCTTTCTGAGAAACTGCTTTGTGATGTGTGCACTCATTTCACAGGGTTAAACTTTTCTTTTGATAGAGGAGTTTGGAAAATTTGTTTTTGTAGGATCTGTGAAGGGATATTTTGGAGTGCATTGAGGACTATGTTGAAAAAAGAAATATGTTAACATAAAAACCTGAAAGAAGCTTTCTGAGAAACTGCTTTGTGATGTGAGCATTCATCTCACAGTTAATCCTTTCTTTTGATTGAGCAGTTTGAAAAAACTGTTTTTATAGAATCTGAGAAGGGATATTTGGGAGCACATTAAGACCTATAGTGGAAAATGAAATATCTTAAGAGAAAAACCAGAAACCTTTCTGAGATCCTTCATATCCCTTGTAAGTTGGATTCCTAGGTATTTGATTCTCTTTGAAGCAATTGTGAATGGGAGTTCACTCATGATTTGGCTCTCTGTTTGTCTGAGATTCGTGTACAAGAATGCTTGTGATTTTTGTACATTCATTTTGTATTCTGAGACTTTGCTGAAGTTGCTAATCAGCTTAAAGAGATTTTGAGCTGAGACGATGGGGTTTTCTAGATACACAATCATGTCATCTGCAAACAGGGACAATTTGACTTCCTCTTTTCCTAATTGAACACCTTTTATTTCCTTCTCCTGCCTGATTGTCCTGGCTAGAACTTCCAGCACTATGTTGAATAGGAGTGGTGAGAGAGGGCATCCCTGTCTTGTGACCGTTTTTGAAGGGAATGCTTCCAGTTTTTCCCCATTCAGTATGATATTCGCTGTGAGTTTGTCATAGATGGCTCTTATTTTGAGATATGTCCCATCAATACCTAATTTATTGAGAGTTTTTAGCATGAAGTGTTGTTGAATTTTGTCAAAGGCCTTTTCTGCATCTATTGAGATAATCATGTGGTTTTTGTCTTTGGTTCTGTTTATATGCTGGATTACATTTATTGATTTGCATATGTTGAACCAGCCTTGCATCCCAGGGATGAAGCCCACTTGATCATGGTGGATAAGTTTTTTGATGTGCTGCTGGATTCGGTTTGGCAGTATTTTATTGATGACTTTTGCATCAATGTTCATCAAGGATATTGGTCTGAAATTCTCTTTTTTGGTTGTGTCTCTGCCATGCTTTGGTATCAGGATGATGCTGGCTTCATAAAATGTGTTAGGGAGGATTCCCTCTTTTTCTATCGATTGGAATAGTTTCAGAAGGAATGGTACCAGTTCCTCCTTGTACCTCTGGTAGAATTCGGCTGTGAATCCATCTGGTCCTGGACTCTTTTTGGTTGGTTAGCTATTGATTATTGCCACAATTTCAGAGCCTGTTATTGGTCTATTCAGAGTGTCAACTTATTCCTGGTTTAGTCTTGGGAGGGTGTATTTGTCGAGGAATTTATCCATTTCTTCTAGATTTTCTAGTGTATTTGTGTAGAGGTGTTTTTAGTATTCTCTGATGGTAGGTTCTATTTCTGTGGGATGAGTGGTGATATCCCTTTTGTCATTTTTTATTCCATCTATTTGATTCTTCTCTCTTTTCTTCTTTATTAGTCTTGCTAGTGGTCTATCAATTTTGTTGATCTTTCCAAAAAACCAGCTCCTGGATTCATTAATGTTTTGAAGGGTTTTTGTTTCTCTATTTCCTTCAGTTCTGCTCTGATTTTAGTTATTTCTTGCTTTCTGCAAGCTTTTCAATGTGTTTGCTCTTGCTTTTCTAGTTCTCTTAATTGTGATGGCAGGGTGTCAATTTTGGATCTTTCCTGCTTTCTCTTGTGGGCATTTAGTGCTATAAATTTCCTTCTACACACTGCTTCGAATGTGTCCCAGAGATTCTGGTATGTTGTGTCTTTGTTCTCATTGGTTTCAAAGAACATCTTAATTTCTGCCTTCATTCCTCTAAGTACCCCATAGTCATTCAGGAGCAGGTTGTTCAGTTTCCATGTAGTTGAGTGGTTTTGAGTGAGTTTCTTAATCCTGAGTTCTAGTTTGATTCCACTGTGATCTGAGAGACAGTTTGTTATAATTTATGTTCTTTTACATTTGTTGAGGAGAGCTTTGCTTCCAACTATGTGGTCAATTTTGGAATAGGTGTGGTGTGGTTCTGAAAAAAATGTATATTCTGTTGATTTGGGGTGGAGAATTCTGTAGATGTCTATTAGGTCAGCTTGGTGCAGAGCTGAGTTCAACTGGGACCTCTTCAAAGAGAACTACAAACCACTACTCAATGAAATAAAAAAGGATAGAAACAAATGGAAGAACATTCCATGCTTATGGGTTGGAAGAATCAATATCGAGAAAATGGCCATACTACCTAAAGTAATTTATAGATTCAATGCCATCCCCATCAAGGTACCAATGACTTTCTTCCCAGAATTGGAAAAAACTACTTCAAAGTTCATATGGAAACAAAAAAGAGCCTGCATCACCAAGTCAATCCTAAGCCAAAAGAACAAAGCTGGAGGCATCATACTATTTGACCTCAAACTATACTACAAGATTACAGTAACCAAAACAGCATGGTACTCTTACCAAAACAGAGACATAGATCAATGGATCAGAACAGAGCCCTCAGAAATAATGCCACATATCTACAACTATCTGATATTTGCAAACCTGACAAAAACAAGCAATGGGAAAAGGATACCCTATTCAATGAATGGCACTGAGAAAACTGGCAAACCATATGTAGAAAGCTGAAACTGGGTCCCTTCGTAACTTTTTTTTGAGACAGAGTGTCACTCTGTCGCCCACGCTGGAGTGCAGTGGCGCAATCTCAGCTCACTGCAAGCTCTGCCTCCCAGGTTCACGCCATTCTCCTGCCTCAGCCTCTCCAAGTAGCTGGGACTACAGGCACCCGCCACCACGCTTGGCTAATTTTTTGTACTTTTAGTAGAGACGGGGTTTCACCGTGGTCTCGATCTCCTGACCTCGTGATCCGCCCGCCTCGGCCTCCCAAAGTGCTGGCATTACAAGCATGAGCCACCACACCTGGCCTTTCAAAAGATGGATTAAAGACTTCCATGTCAAACCTAAAACCATAAAAACCCTAGAAGAAAACCTAGGCAATACCATTCAGGACATAGGCATGGGCAAGGACTTCATGTCTAAAATACAAAAAGCAATGGCAACAAAAGCCAAAATTGACAAATGGGATCTAACTAAACTAAAGAGCTTCTGCACAGTAAAAGAAACTACCATCAGAGTGAACAGGCAACCTACAAAAAGGAAGAAAATGTTCATAACCTACTCATCTGACAAAGGGCTAATATCCAGAATCTACAATGAACTCAAACAGATTTACAAGACAAAAAACAAACAACCCCATCAGAAAGTGGGTGAAGGACATGAACAGACACTTCTCAGAAGAAGACATTTATGCAGCCATAAAACACATGAAAAAATGCTCATCATCACTGGCCATCAGAGAAATGCAAATCAAATCCACCTTGAGATACTATCTCACACCAGTTAGAATGGTCACCATTAAAAAGTCAGGAAACAACATGTGCTGGAGAGGATGTGGAGAAATAGGAACACTTTTACACTGTTGGTGGGATTGTAAACTAGTTCAACCATTGTGGAAGTCAGTGTGGTGATTCCTCAGGGATCTAGAACTAGAAATACCATTTGACCCAGCCATCCCATTATTGGGTATATACCCAAAGGACTATAAATCATGCTGCTATGAAGACACATGCCCGTGTATGTTTATCGCAGCACTATTCACAATAGCAAAGACTTGGAACCAACCTAGATGTCCAACAACGATAGACTGGATTAAGAAAATGTGGCAAATACTGGCAAACCGAATCCAGCAGCACATCAAAAAGCTTATACACCATGATCAAGTGGGCTTCATCCCTGGGATGCAAGGCTGGTTCAACACACACAAATCAATAAATGTAATCCAGCATATAAACAGAACCAAAGACAAAAACCACATGATTATCTCAATAGATGCAGAAAAGGCCTTTGACAAAATTCAACAACCCTTCATGCTAAAAACTCTCAATAAATTAGGTATTGATGGGACATATCTTAAAATAATAAGAGCTATCTATGACAAGCCCACAGCCAATATCATACTGAATGGGCAAAAACTGGAAGCATTCCCTTTGAAAACTGGCACAAGACAGGGATGCCCTCTCTCACCACTCCTATTCAACATAGTGCTGGAAGTTCTGGCCAGGGCAATCAGGCAGGAGAAGGAAATAAAGGATATTCAATTAGGAAAAGAGGAAGTCAAATTGTCCCTGTTTGCAGATGACATGATTGTATATCTAGAAAACCCCATTGTCTCAGCCCAAAATCTCCTTAAGCTGATTAGCAACTTCAGCAAAGTCTCAGGATACAAAATCAATGTACAAAAATCACAAGCATTCTTGTACACCAATCACAGACAAACAGAGAACCAAATCATGAGTGAACTCCCATTCACAATTGCTTCAAAGAGAATAAAATACCTAGGAATCCAACTTACAAGGGATGTGAAGGACCTCTTCAAGGAGAACTACAAACCACTGCTCAATGAAATAAGAGAGGATACAAACAAATGGAAGAACATTCCATGCTCATAGGTTGGAAGAATCAATATCGTGAAAATGGCCATACTGCCCAAGGTAATTTATAGATTCAATGCCATCCCCATCAAGCTACCAATGACTTTCTTCACAGAATTGGAAAAAACTACTTTAAAGTTCATATGGAACCAAAAAAGAGCCTGCATCGCCAAGTCAATCCTAAGCCAAAAGAACAAAGCTGGAGGCATCACGCTACCTGACTTCAAACTATACTACAAGGCTACAGTAACCAAAACAGCATGGTACTGGTACCACAACAGAGTCATAGATCAATGGAACAGAACAGAGCCCTCAGAAATGATGCCGCATATCTACAACTATCTGATCTTTGACAAACCTGACAAAAACAAGAAATGGGAAAAGGATTCCCTATTTAATAAATGGTGCTGGGAAAACTGGCTAGCCATATGTAGAAAGCTGAAACTGGATCCCTTCCTTACACCTTATACAAAAATTAATTCAAGATGGATTAAAGACTTACATGTTAAACCTAAAACCATAAAAACCCTAGAAGAAAACCTAGGCAATACCATTCAGGACATAGGCATGGGCAAGGACTTCATGTCTAAAACACCAAAAGCAATGGCAACAAAAGCCAAAATTGACAAATGGGATCTAACTAAACTAAAGAGCTTCTGCACAGTAAAAGAAACTACCATCAGAGTGAACAGGCAACCTACAAAAAGGAAGAAAATGTTCATAACCTACTCATCTGACAAAGGGCTAATATCCAGAATCTACAATGAACTCAAACAGATTTACAAGACAAAAAACAAACAACCCCATCAGAAAGTGGGTGAAGGACATGAACAGACACTTCTCAGAAGAAGACATTTATGCAGCCATAAAACACATGAAAAAATGCTCATCATCACTGGCCATCAGAGAAATGCAAATCAAATCCACCTTGAGATACTATCTCACACCAGTTAGAATGGTCACCATTAAAAAGTCAGGAAACAACATGTGCTGGAGAGGATGTGGAGAAATAGGAACACTTTTACACTGTTGGTGGGATTGTAAACTAGTTCAACCATTGTGGAAGTCAGTGTGGTGATTCCTCAGGGATCTAGAACTAGAAATACCATTTGACCCAGCCATCCCATTATTGGGTATATACCCAAAGGACTATAAATCATGCTGCTATGAAGACACATGCCCGTGTATGTTTATCGCAGCACTATTCACAATAGCAAAGACTTGGAACCAACCTAGATGTCCAACAACGATAGACTGGATTAAGAAAATGTGGCAAATACTGGCAAACCGAATCCAGCAGCACATCAAAAAGCTTATACACCATGATCAAGTGGGCTTCATCCCTGGGATGCAAGGCTGGTTCAACACACACAAATCAATAAATGTAATCCAGCATATAAACAGAACCAAAGACAAAAACCACATGATTATCTCAATAGATGCAGAAAAGATCTTTGACAAAATTCAACAACCCTTCATGCTAAAAACTCTCAATAAATTAAGTATTGATGGGACATATCTTAAAATAATAAGAGCTATCTATGACAAGCCCACAGCGAATATCATACTGAATGTGGGAAAACTGGAAGCATTCCCTTTGAAAACTGGCACAAGAAAGGGATGCCCTCTCTCACCACTCCTATTCAACATAGTGCTGGAAGTTCTGGCAAGGGCAATCAGGCAGGAGAAGGAAATAAAGGATATTCAATTAGGAAAAGAGGAAGTCAAATTGTCCTTTTTGCAGAAGACGTGATTGTATATCTAGAAAACCCCATCATCTCAGCCCCAAATCTCCTTAAGCTGATTAGCAACTTCAGCAAAGTCTCAGGATACAAAATGAATGTACAAAAATCACAAGCATTCTTGTACACCAATCTCAGACAAACAGAGAACCAAATCATGAGTGACCTCCCATTCACAATTGCTTCAAAGAGAATAAAATACCTAGGAATCCAACTTACAAGGGATGTGAAGGACCTCTTCAAGGAGAACTACAAACCACTGCTCAATGAAATAAGAGAGGATACAAACAAATGGAAGAACATTCCATGCTCATGGGTTGGAAGAATCAATGTCGTGAAAATGGCCATACTGCCCAAGGTAATTTATAGATTCAATGCCATCCCCATCAAGCTACCAATGACTTTCTTCACAGGATTGGAAAAATCTACTTTAAAGTTCATATGGAACCAAAAAAGAGCCTGCATCGCCAAGTCAATCCTAAGCCAAAAGAACAAAGCTGGAGGCATCACGCTACCTGACTTCAAACTATACTACAAGGCTACAGTAACCAAAACAGCATGGTACTGGTACCACAACAGAGTCATAGATCAATGGAACAGAACAGAGCCCTCAGAAATGATGCCGCATATCTACACCTATCTGATCTTTGAAAAACCTGACAAAAACAATAAATGGGGAAAGGATTCCCTATTTAATAAATGGTGCTGTGAAAACTGGCTAATCATATGTAGAAAGCTGAAACTGGATCCCTTTCTTACACCTTATACAAAAACTAATTCAAGATGGATTAAAGACTTAAATGTTAGACCTAAAACCATTAAAATCCTACAAGAAAACCTAGGCAATAACATTCAGGACATAGGCGTGGGCAAGAACTTCATGTCTAAAACACCAAAAGCAATGGCAACAAAAGCCAAAATTGACAAATGGGATCTCATTAAACTAAAGAGCTTCTGCACAGCGAAAGAAACTACCATCAGAGTGAACAGACAACCTACAGAATGGGAGAAAATTTTTGCAACCTACTCAACTGACAAAGGGCTAATATCCAGAAGCTACAATGAACTCAAACAAATTTACAAGAAAAAAACAAACAACCCCATCAAAAAGCGGGTGAAGGACATGAACAAACACTTCTCAAAAGAAGATATATGCAGCCAAAAGACACATGAAAAAATGCCCATCATCACTGGCCATCAGAGAAATGCAAATCAAAACCACAGTGAGATACCATCTCACACCAGTTAGAATGGCCATCATTAAAAAGTCAGAAAACAACAGGTGCTGGAGAAGATGTGAAGAAATAGGAATACTTTTACACTGTTGGTGGGACTGTAAACTAGTTCAACCATTGTGGAAGTCAGTGTGGCGATTCCTCAGGGATCTAGAACTAGAAATACCATTTGACCCAGCCATCCCGTTACTGGGTTTATACCCAAAGGACTATAAATCATGCTGCTATAAAGACACATGCACACATATGTTTATTGTGGCACTATTCACAATAGCAAAGAGTTGGAACCAACCCAAATGTCCAGCAACATTAGACTGGATTAAGAAAATGTGGCACATATACACCATGGAATACTATGCAGCCATAAAAATGATGAGTTCATGTCCTTTGTAGGGACATGGATGAAGGTGGAAACCATCATTCTGAGTAAACTATCACAAGGACAAAAAACCAAACACCGCATGTTCTCACTCATAGGTGGGAACTGAACAATGAGAACTCATGGACACAGGAAGGGGAACATCACACTCCAGGGACTGTTGTGGGGTGGGCGAGGGGGAAGGGACAGCATTAGGAGATATACTTAATGCTAAATGACGAGTTATTGGGTGCAGCACACCAACATGGCACATGGATACATATGTAACAAACCTGCACATTGTGCACATGTACCCTAAAACCTAAAGTATAATAATAAAAAAATAAAAAATAAAAAATATAAAAATAATAAAAATAATAATAAAATAAAATAAAAAATAAAAAATAAATAAAATGTGGCACATATATACCATGGAATACTATGCAGCCATAAAAAATGATGAGTTCATGTCCTTTGTGGAGACATGGATGAGACTGGAAACCGTCATTCTCAGTAAACTATCGCAAGGACAAAAAACCAAACACCGCATGTTCTCACTCAGACGTGGGAATTGAACAATGAGAACACATGGACACAGGAAGGGAACATCATACTCCAGGGCCTGTTGTGGGGTGGGGGGAGGGGGAAGGGTCAGCATTAGGAGATATACCTAATGCTAAATGACGAGTTAATATGTGCAGCACACCAACATGGCACATGGATACATATGTAACAAACCTGCACATTGTGCACATGTACCCTAAAACTTAAAGTATAATAATAATAATAAAGAAAAAAATACAAAAAGTAGAAAACTTCCTGAGATACTTATTTGTAATATGTGCATTCATCTCACAGAGTTAAACCTTTGTTTTGATGGAGAAGTTTGGAAACATGGTCTGTAGAATCTGTGAAGGGATATTTGGGAGCACATTGAGACCTATGGTGAAAAAGGAAATGTCTTTAGAGAAAAATTAGAAGGAAGCTTTCTGAGGAACGTCTTTGTTATGTGTGCATTCATCTCACAGAAATAAACCTTACTTTTATTGGAACTGTTTGAAAGCACTGTTTTAGTAGAATCTGTGAAGGGTTTTTTCAGAGTGCAATAGAGCTTATGGTATAATGGAAATATCTTCAGAGACAAACAAGAAGGAAGATTTCTGAGAAACTGCTTTTTGTTGTGTGCATTCATCTCACAGAGTTAAACGTTTCTTTTGATGGAAGTGTTTGGCAAGACTGTTTTTGTACAATCTGTAAAGGGGTATTTGGGAGCACTTTGGGGCCTATGATGAAAAAGGAAATAGCTACAGAGAAAAACTATAAAGGAGCTTTCTGAGAAACATATTTGTGATGTGTGCATTCATCTCACAGAGTTAAACTTTTCTTTTGATGAAGCAGTTTGGAAGCACTGTTTTTCTAGGATCTGCAAAGGGATATTTGGGAGCGCATTGAGGCATATAGTGAAAATGGAAATATTTTCAGATAAAAATCTGAAAGAAGCTTTCTGAGATACTGTTTGCAATGTGTGCATTTATCTCACATAATTAAACCTTTTTTTGATGGAGCACTTTGGAAACACTCTTTTGTAGAATCTGCAAGGGGATATTTGGGAGCTTTTTAAGGCCTATGGTTAAAAAGAATTTATGTCAGCAACTTTAAAGAAGCCTTCCGAGAAACTGCTTTGTGATGTGTCCTTTGATCTCAAAGTGTTAAACATTTGTGTAGCTGTTTGTAAACACTGTTTTTCTAGAATCTGTGAAGGGATATTTTGGAGTGCATTGACGCTTATGGTGAAAAATATTTTCAGAAAAACTAGATAGGAGCATTCTGAGAAACTGCTCTGGGAGCTATCCAGTCATGTGACAGAGTTAAACTTTTCTTCTGATGGAGTAGTTTGAAAAAACTGTTTTTTAGAATCTGCAAAGGGATATTTGGGAGGGCATTGAGACCTGTGGTGAAAAATGAAATATCTTAAGAGAAAAACCATAAAGAAATTTTCTAAGAAACTGATTTATGATATGTGCATTCACATCTTAGAATTAAACCTTCCTTTGATGGAACAGTTTGGAAACACTGTTTTTGTAAAATCTGCAAAGGTTTATTTGGGAGCTGATTGAAGTCTATGATGAAAAAGGAAATATCATCAGATAAAACTTCAAAGAACCTTCCTGAGAAACTTCTTGGTGATGTGTGTATTCATCTCATAGAATTAAAGCTTTCTTTTGATGAATCAGTTTGGAAACAATGTTTTTGTAGAATCTGTGAAGGGATCAATGTAGTGCATTGAGGCCTGTGGTCAAAGGAAATATTTTTACAGAAAACTAGAAAGGAGCTTTCTGAGAAACTCATTTATGATATCTGCATTCATCTCACAGAGTTAAAACATTCTTCTGATGGAGCAGTTTGGAAACACCACTTTTTTAGAAACTGCAAAGGGATATTTGGCAGTGCATTGAGGCCTAAGTTGAAAAATGAAACATCTTCACAGAAATACTAGAAAGAAGCTTTCTGAGAAACTGCTCTGTGATGTATGCATTCATCTCACAGACTTAAAACTTTCTTTTGATTGAGCAGTTTGGAAATGCTGTTTTTGGATAATCTGCAAAGGGATATTTGTGAGCGCCATGAGAACTATTGTGAAAAAGAAAATATCTTCAGATAAAAAATAGAAAGGATTTTTCTGACAACCTGCTTTGTGATGTGTGCATTCAGCTCAGAGTTAAACTTTTCTCTTGATGGAGCAGTTTGGAAAGACTTCTTTTTTAGAATCTGCGAAGATATGTTTGTGAGGGCATTGTGGCTCACGGTAAAAAAGGAAATATCTTAAGAGAAAAACTAGAAAGAGTCTTTCTGAGAAACTGATTTGTAATGTGTGCATTCATCTCACAGACTCAAAACTTTCTTTTGGTTGAACAGTTTGGAACCACAACTTATGTAGAATCTGCAAAGGGATATTTGGGAGTTCATTGAAGCCTGTGATCAAAAAGGAAATATCTACAGAGAAAAACTATAAAGAAGCTTTCTGAGTAACTGTTTTGTAATGTGTGCATTCATCTCACAGAGTTAAACCTTTCTTTGGATGGAGCAGTTTGGAAGCACTGTTTTTGTAGAATCTGCAAAGGGATATTTGGGAGTGCATTGAGGCATATGGTGAAAATAGAAATGTCTTCAGATACAAATCTGAAAGAAGCTTTCTGAGAAACTATTTGTGATGAGTGTGTTCACTTCACATAGTTAAATCTTTTTTTTTTTTTTTTGATGGAGCCTTTTGGAAACACTGTTTCTGTAGAATCTGTGAAGGGATATTTGGGAGCTTATTGAGGCCTATGGTTAAAAATAAGTCATCTCAGGAAATTCAAAGAAGATTTCTAAGAAACTGCTTTATGATGTGTGCATTCATCTCACAGAGTTAAATCTTTCTTTAGATGGATCACTTTGGAAAGACTGTTTTGTAGAATCTGCAAAGGGATATTTGGGAGTGCATTGAGGCCTATGGTAAAAAAAAGAAATAAGTTTATAGAAAATTTATGCAAGCTTTCTGAGGAACTGATTTGTGATGTATCTTTTGATCTCAAAGTGTTAAACCTTTGTTTTGATGTAGCTGTTTGGAAACACTGTTTTTCCAGAATCTGCAAAGGGATATTTTGGAGTGCATTGAGGCCTATGGTGAAAAACAAATATTTTCAGAAAACCTAGATAGGAGCACTGTGAGAAACTGCTCTGGGAGCTATCCAGTCATCTGACAGAGTTAAACCTTTCTTCTGATGCAGCAGTTTGAAAACACTGTTTTTTAGAATCTGTGAAGGGATATTTGGGAGGACATTGAAGCCTACAGTGAAAAATGAAATATCTGAAGAGAAAAAGCATAAAGAAATTTTCTAAGAAACTGATTTGTGATGTGGGCACTCATGATGCAGAATTAAACCTTCCTTTGATGGAGCAGTTTGGATACACTGTTTTTGTAGAATCTGCAAAGGGATATTTGGGAGCAGATTGAGGTTTATGGTGAAAAAGAAAATATCTTCAGATAAAAACTTGAAATAATCTTTCTGAGAAACTGCTTGGTGATGTATATTCATCTCATAGTATTAAAGCTTTCTTTTGATGGAACAGTTTGGAAACAATGTTTTTGTAGAATCTGCAAAAGGATACATAAAAGCCAGAAGGAAACTTTCTGAGAAACTCATTTATGATATGTACATTCATCTCAGAGTTAAAACTTTCTTCTGATGGAGCAGTTTGGAAATACTGCTTTTTTAGAAACTGCGAAGGGATATTTGGTAGTGCATTGAGGCCTAAGGTGAAAAATAAACATCTTCAGAGAAAAACTAGAAAGAAGTTTCTGAGAAACTGCTTTGTGATGTGTGCATTCATCTCACTGAGTTAACCCCTTCTTTTGATTGAGAAGTTTGGAAACACTGTTTTTATGGAATCTGCAAAGGGATATTTTGGTGTACATTAAGGCCTATGGGGTAAAAGGAAATATCTTCAGAGAAAAACTTGAAAGAAGCTTTCTGGGCGCACTGAGGCCTAGGGTGAAAAAGGAAATATCTTTAGAGAAAACTAGAAAGAAGCTTTCTAGGAAACTGCTTTGTGATGTGTGCATTCATCTCACAGAGATAAACCTTTCTTTCGATAGAGCAGTTAGGAAAGACTGTTTTTGTGGAATCTACTAAGAGGTATTTTGGAGTGAATTAAGGCCTATGGTGAAAAAGGAAATATGTTCACAGAAAAACTAGAATGAAGCTTTCTGAGAAACTGATTTGTGATGTGTACATTCTTCTCACCGAGTTAATCCTTTCTTTTGATGGAGCTGTTTGGAAACACTGTTTTTGTAGCATCTGTAAAGGGACATTTTGGAGTGCATTGAGGCCTAAGATGGAAAAGGAAATATCTTCAGAGAAAAGCTAGAAAGTAGGTTTCTGAGAAACTGCTTTGTGTTGTGTGCATTCATCTCAGAGAACTAACCATTTTTTTGGATGGAGCTGTTTGGAAACACTCCTTTTGAAGAATCTGCAAAAGGATATTTGGGAGTGCATTGAGGCCTATAGTGGAAAATGAAATATCTTTAGTGATAAGCTAGAAAGAAGTTTTCTGAGAAACTGCCTTGTGATGTGTCCCTTCAGCTCACAGAATTAAACATTTCTTTTGAGGGAATATTTGGAAACACTGTTTTTGTAGAATCTACAAAGGGATATTTGGGAGTGCATTGAGGTCCATGGTCAAAAAGAGAATATCTTTAGATAAAAAACAGAAAGAAGCTTTCTGAGAAACTGCTTTGTCATGTGTGTGTTCATCTCACAGAGTCAAACTTTTCTTTTGATGGAGCAGTTTGGAAACACTATTTTTGTAGGATTTGTGAATGGATATTTGGGAGGACCTTGAGGCTTAGGGTGAAAAAGGAATTTGTTTTTTGTATTTCTAGTAAAGATGTGGTTTCACCATGTTAGCCAGGATGGTCTCAATCTCCTGACCATGTGATCCACCCACCTCAGCCTCCCAAAGTGCTGGGATTACAGGCATAGCCACTGCACCCAACTGAAAAAGGAAATATTTTAAGAGAAAACTAGAAAGAAACTTTCTGAGAAACTGATTTGTAATGTTTGCATTCATCTCACAGAGATAAAACTTTATTTGATGGAGCAGTTTGGAAACACTGTTTTTGCATATCTGTGAAGGCATACTTGATAGTGCATTGAGGTCTAAAGTGAAAAAGGAAACATCTTCAGAGAAAAAAAGACAGAAGCTTTCTGAGAAACTACTTTGTGATTTGCACATTCATCTCATAGAGTTAAACCTTTCTTTTGGTTGAGAAGTTTGGAAACACTGTTTCTTTAGAATCTGTGAAGGGATATTTATGAGCACCTTGAGGTGTAGGGTGAAAAGGGAAATATTTTAAGAGAAAAACTAGAAAGAATCTTTCTGCAAAACTGATTTGTGATATGTGCATTCGTCTCCCTGAATTAAAGCTTTCTCTTGATTGAGCATTTTGGAAACACTGTTTTTGTAGAATGTGCCAAGGGATATTTAGGAGCACAGTGAAGCCCATGATCAAAAAGGAAATATATTTAGATAAAAAATAGAAAGAAACTTTCTGACAAACTGCTTTGTGATGTGTACGTTCAGCACACAGAGTTAAACATTTCTTTTGATGGTGCAGTTTGGAAACACTGTTTTTGTAGAATGTGCAAGGGTATATTTGGGAGTGCATTGAGGCCTATGGTGAAAAAGCAAATGTCTCAAATAAAAACTACAAAGAATTTTTCTCAGAAACTGCTGCGTGATGTGTTCTTTTTTACATCAGTTTCAAAACACTGTGTTTGTGGAATCTTCGGAGGGATATTTTGGAGAACAATGAGGCCTATGTAGAAAAAGGAAATATCTTCACAAGAAAACTAGAAAGAAGCTTTCTGAGAAACTGCTTTGTGTTGAGTGAATTCATCTAACAAGTTTAAAAATTTCTTTTGATAGAGCAGTTTGGAAAAACTTTTATTGTATAATCTGTGAAGGGATATTTTGTAGTGCATTGAAGTTCTTGGTGAAAAAGAAAATATCTTCAGAGAAAAAGTAGAAAGAAGCTTTCTGTGGAACTGCTTTGTGCTGTGTGCATTCATCTCACACAGTTAAACTTTTGTTTAAATGGAGAATATTGGAAACCCTGTTTATGTAGAATCTGTAAAGATTTATTGGGAGTGCATTGAGGCCTATGGTGAAAAAAGAAATATCTTCAGATAAAAACTCCAAAAAAGCTCTCTTAGAAACTGCTTTGTTATATGTGCATTCATCTCACAGAGATAAACCTTTCTTTTGATGGAGCAGTTTGGAAACACTGTTTTTGGTGAATTTACAAATGGATATTTGGGAGCTCATTGAGGCCTATGGTTAAAAAGGAATTACATTCATATAAACAGTAGAAAGAAACTTTCTGAGCTACAGATTTATGATGTGTGCATTCATCTCACAGACTCAAAATTCCTCTTGGCTGAGCAGATTGGAAACGCTGTTTTTCTAGAATCTGTGAAGGGACATTTGGGAGTGCATTGAGGACTACAGTGAAAAAGGAAATATCTTCAAAGAAAAACTAGAAAGCATCTTTCTGGACACTTCTTTTGATAAGTGCATTCATCTCACAGAGTTAAACCTTTCTTTTGATGTAGCAGTTTGGAAACACTGTTTTTGTAGAAACTAGAAAGGTATATTTGGGAGTGCATTGAGGCCTATGGTCAAAAAGGAAATATCTTTAGAAAAAAACTAGAAATAAACTTTCTGAGAAACTGATTTGTGTTGTATGCATTCATCTGACAGAAATAAACATTTCTTTTGATGCTGACTTCTGAAAACACCGTTTTAGTAGAATGGACAAAGGGATATTTTGGAGTGCATTGAGGCCTATGGTGGTAAAGGAAACACCTTCAGACAAAAATTAGTAAGATCCTTTCTGAGAAACTGCTTTGTGATGTGTGCATTCATCTCATAGTGTTAAACCTTTCTTTAAATGGAGCAGTTTGGAAACACTCTTTTTGTAGAGTCTGCCAAGGGGTATTTGGCAGCACATAGAGGCTTAAAGTGAAAAAGAAAACTTCAGAGAAAAACTAGAAATAAGCTCTCTGAGAAACAGCTTTGTTATGTATGCATTCATCTCACAGTGTGAAACCTGTCTTTTGGGGGAGCTGTTTGGAAACAATGTTTTTTTAGACCCTGCGATGGATATTTCAGAGTGCATCAAGATCTATGACAAAAAAGGAAATATCTTCAGACAAAAACTAGAAAGAAGCTTTCGGAGAAAATATTTTGTGATGTGTGCATTCATCTCACAGTGTTAAAACTTTCTTGTGATTGAACAGTTTGGAAACACTGTTTTTGTAGAATCTGAAAAGGGATATTTGGGAGTGCATCAAGTACTATGTTGAAAAAGGAAACATCTTCAGAGAAAAACTAGAAAGAAGGTTTCAGAGAAACTGCTTTGGGATGTGTGCATTCATCTCACAGTGTTAAACCTTTCTTTTGATTGAGAAGTTTGGAAACACTGTGTTTTTTTGTTTTTTTAAATTATTTGTAGATTCTGTGAGGTGATATTTGGGTGTGCATTGAGGCCTATCATCAAAAAGTATTTATCTTCAAATAAAAACTAAAAAGAAGGTTTCTGAGAAGCTGCTTTGTGGTGTGTGCATTCATCTCACAGAGTTAAACTGTTCTTTGGATTCAGCAGTTTGGCAACATTGTTTTTGTCCATTCTGAAAATGGACATTGGGGATCTCATTGAGGCCAATGGCAAAAAAAGGGGATATCCCTGGATAAAAACTAGAAGGAATATATCTGAGAAACCACTTTGTGATGTGTGCATTCACCTCACAGAGTTAAACCTTTCTTTTCATTCAGCAGCTTGGAACACTGTTTTTATAGAATCTGCGAAGGATTATTTGAAAGTGCATTGTGGCCTATTGTGAAAAAGTAAATATCTTCAGATAAAAACTAGAAAGAAGCTTTCTGAGAAAATGCTTTGTGATGTGTACATTCATCTCACAGAGTTAAACTGTTCTTTGTATTCAGCAATTTGGAAACATTATTTGTGGCTTCTGAAAATGGACATTGGGGATCTCATTGAGGCCAATGGCAAAAAAGGGACTGTCCCAAGATAAAAACTAGAAGGGATCTATCTGAGAAACTGCATTGTGATGTCTGCATTCACCTCATGGAGTTATACCTTTTTTTTCATTCAGCAGTTTTGAAACAATATTTTTGTAGGATCTGCGAAGGAATATTTGAAAATTCATTGAGGCCTATTTTGAAAAAGATCTATCCTCAGAAAAAAACTAGAAAGATGCTTTCTGAGAAATTGATTTGTGATGTGTGCATTTACATCACAGAGTTAAACATTTTTCAATTCAGCAGTTTGGAAACACTCTTGTTGTCCATTCTGCCAATGGACATATGGGAGCTTTTTAAGGCCAATGGGGAAAAAGCAAATATCCCAGGATATAAACTGGAAGGAAGCTACTCGAGAAACCACTTTGTGATGTGTGCACCCAGCGCACAGATATAAACCTTTCTTTTCATTCAGGAGTTTGGAGACACTGTTTTTGTAGAATTTGTGAAGAAATAATTGGGAGTGCATTGAGGCCTACAGTGAAAAAGGATACAATTTTAGATAGAAACAGGAAAGAAATCTAAGAAACTGCTTTGTGATGTGTCCATTCATCTCACAGACTTAAAACTTTCTTTGGATTCAGAAGTTTGGGAAAACTGTTTTTGTCCATCCTGCAAATGGACATTGGGGAGCTCTTTAGGCCAGTGGTGAAAAAGTGAATTTCTCAGGATAAAAACTAGAAGGAGGCTATCTGAAACAGCTTTGTGATGTGTGCATTTATCTCACAGAGTTAAACCTTTCTTTTCATTCAGCATTTTGGAAACACTCTTTTTGTAGAATCTGTGAAGTGTTATTTGGAGTGTAAGGATGTTTACAGTGAGAAAGGACACCTACTCAGATAAAAACAAGAAAGAAACTTTCTGAGAAACTGCCTTGTGATGTGTGCATTCATCTAACACAGTTAAATCTTTATTTGGATTCAGCATTTTGGAAACACTGCTTTTGTCCATTCTGTGAATGGACATTTGGGAGCTCATTGAGGCCAGTGGCAGAAAAGCAAATATCGCAGGATAAAAACTAGAAGGAAGTTATCTGAGAAAGGGCCTTGTGATGTCTACATTCACCCCACAGAATTAAACTGTTATTTTCATAAATATTTCATAACCTCATCTCCATATTTGATAGTCTTAAACTTTCACAGGAAATTATTTTAGGATATTATCTTATAAAGTCTGATTTTATGAAACTTGGATCCAAGTGCATTGTGTGTTTTCAACTCTTTGCTTTCTGTTTAGTTAGAGACAAGGTGAAAATAGAACCCTGTTGTTTTGTGGATTTAAAAATAGTGGCACATTAGCTGTATTCCGAAACTTAATGATCTATGGTAAAGGTCTCATTTAATATCCTTACCTTGTATGACATGTGACACTTCGCAGTGGCTCACGCCTGTAATCCCAGCACTTTGGGAGACGGAGGCAGGCAGATCACGAGGTCAGGAGTTTGAGACCAGCCTGGCCAACATGGTGAAACCCCATCTCTTCTAAAAGTACAAAATTAGTGAGGCCTGGTGGCAGGTACCTGTAATCCCACCCACTAAGGAGGCTGAGGCAGGAAAATCACTTGCACCTGAGAGTTGGAGGTTGCATTGTGCCAAGATCAGGCCACTGCATTCCAACCTGGATGACAAGAGCAAGACTCAGTCTCAAAAAAAAAAAAAAAAAAAAAAAAAAAAAAAAAAAAAATTACGTAAATTAAAAAATGTCT
>JAKFGR010000203.1:0-24427 GCA_021498465.1 Hylobates pileatus
CTGTCTTTCATTTCTTCATTAATATAAAAAATTATATGGTAAATATTACAACTTTCTGGTACATTAAAGATATTTCACATTACAATTCAATAAACATTTACTGAATATTTGCCTATTTACCAGATAGCAGGATCCCAAACCTCTGGCTATGCCAATCAATACAAATACAGGCTGGGCGTGGTGGCTCACGCCTGTAATCCAGCACTTTGGGAGGCTGAGGTGGGCAGGTCATCTGAGGTCAGGAGTTCATGACCAGCCTGACCAACATGGAGAAACCCCATCTCCACTAACAATACAAAAATCAGCCGGGTGTCGTGGCAGGTGCCTGTAATCCCACCTACTCGAGAGGCTGATGCAAGAGAATCGCTTGAACCCAGGAGGCAGAGGCTGCAGTGAGCCAAGATTGCGCCACTGCACTTCAGCCTGGGCGACACAGCGAGACTCCACCAAGAAAAGAAAGAAAAGAAAAGAAAGAATTATTTTGTATAGCATACTATAATTAAGTCAAATTATTTCCAGTGACACCTTGCTTCACAATATTATGTCACAACTCAGGTAATTCTGGAATAAGATATATTATTAAAATATTAATTCCACCTTTTTGGCTCACATATTTCTATTGGACGATCTAGTCTATACTTTGACTTCAAGCTGGTAATTATGCTCTCTTAACCACGCAGTGGACTGCTTGACAGATGTCACTCGGGCTAAGCCACCCCTTATCCAGCAGACACTGGCTCATTTTAACGCTCCCAACTTCCACAACAGGGGAAAGCTAGCGACCTAAAACTCTTAATTTTAAAAACTCCAGATCCCACAGATCTGCTGAGGAAACGCTACGGTTACCAAGAGACAGAAATGTCTTGAAGGAAAAACCCCCGTGGGTGTCAGTCTACCGGGGGACTGGGAACTTCAGCAGAAAAAGGTCACCTTTAGGAAAGAGAGAAGGGGAGACAGAACGAGCAAATCTGAAGGAGCCCGATGTGGATCCCACGGAATAGAGGTCTGAGAAGGAAAAGCCTTTCAGCTTGTGGGGACGGGGGAAGGCGAGGGGGGCGAGTCTGAAGCCAGCGGCCAAGGGGTTCTGCTCCAAGCCGGAGACTACAGAGAAGAGCAGTACCTTAAGAATCCCCCTCATCTTTGCCAGAAAGGGGCGGAACTCCTCGGGTGGCACCTCTGGATACAGCTGGCTCCGTAGCAGCTCCTCTGTGATGCCCGGGTACCCGTGGAAAGTGTCCTGGGCCAGCGCATTCAGCAGCCCGCTCAGGGACTTGCCACCCTCAAGCTCGCCCGCCGCCATGTTCTGCGAAGGCCCCGCCCCGCAACAGCTGAGCCGGGCCCCGCCACGGCGGCCGAGATGTGCCTAAATAGCCTGTGCAAAACCACCATGGGGAACCTGGAGGCAACGCTTCCCCACGGGTCAGAGTTGGCAGCTTACAGCTTTGCTCTACAAAACCCATCCCCTTCGGATACCTCCACGGAAATATCCGTTTGGTTCCAGTAGGGTCACTTTGCTTCCCCTGATCCCCTTCATCACTGCAGAGCCTACTGGAAAGAAAGATTGCTCGCAGAGATTACTGGAGATGGGGTAGCAGCCTCTAAGTTTGGCAGTTTAATTTTTAGATGGCTGTATCTCATTCCGGGACTTGCCAACCCATTAACTGAATAGGATCGATCACTCAGATTTAATCTCTGCCTAATCCTTACCTGTCATTCTCTGTTCCAGAAAGTTTATCTCCTGATTACATAATGTTTTTGTTTGGGTTATTAATTGCCTTTTTATATACACTTGTCTTGTCTTTCCAGCTAGATCAGTGGCTCTGATCCAATGTTCTTTTATATGACAAATATTTTGTTAACACCTTATTTACTATCCTGAAATGAAATGCATAGCTAATATAACTTCCCACCCACATAATTTTAAAAAATCAATATATTATTCAGCCATAAAATGGAGTAAAGTACTGATACATGCTACAACATGAATGAGACTTAAAAACAGGATTAGTAAAAGAAGCCAGACATAAAAGGCCAAATGTTGGACATCCATTTATATGAAATGTCCAGGATAGACAAATCTATGGAGACTGAAAGTAATGTAATAGTTGCCAGAATCTGGAGGAGGGGACGAATGGGCAGTGACTGTTTATAGGTACAGAGTTTCTTTGGGGCATGATGAAAACATTCTGGAAGTGGAAGCACAACCTTGTTAATATACTAAAACCCACTGAATTGTACACTTTAAAAGATTAGTTTCATTGTATGTGAATATCTCAATTTAAAAATCAATTTAATGACCTAATTGTAATTTATCATAAAACGAAAAGGAAAGTAATTTATAATATAATATGTGTGTTTGGGTACACCTATGCTAGTTGACTAAAAGACATACAAAGTAGCCAGATGATCTGCATCTTTACATCTTTATGTAGAATCACCTGTGACTTCTACAAATGCAAATTGATACAGGTGTGTGGTATATTGGTGACTCCAGAGGGAGGGCAGTTGCTTCTGGTAACATGATGTTCTGAAATGTGAATGACAGTTGGTAAAGTTTACAACAAAAAACACTCTTTCCTCACTCTACAGTCATTGCAAAGCTGGAATATTCTGTATATATTAATGCTAAACTAAAAATACATTGTGTTGCTGGGCGTGGTGGCTCACGCCTCTAATCCCAGCACTTTGGAAGCCCGAGGCAGGTGGATCACAAGGTCAGGAGATGAAGACCATCCTGGCTAACATGGTGAAACTCCGTCTCTACTAAAAATACAAAAAATTAGCCGGGCCTAGTGGCGGGCGCCTGTAGTCCTAGCTACTCAGGAGGCTGGGGCAGGAGAATGGCATGAACCTGAGAGGTGGAGCTTGCAGTGAGCCGAGATCACGCCACTGCACTCTGTCGCATGGGCGACAGAGCGAGACTCCGTCTCAAAAAAATAAAAATAAAATAATAATAATAATAGATTGTGTTTATATATAAAATAGAGCTTGACTTTAGGCTTAGATAGTAACAAACAGGTTTTTCACCCTTATGAATCTACCCTGCGTGGGAAGATGTCTTATATATCTGACCTCTCTCCCACCTATTCCATTCCTACCCTTCCTTCAAAGTGACAACTGAGGTCGGGCACAGTGGCTCACGCCTGTAACCCCAGCACTTTGGGAGGCTGAGGTGGGTGGATCACCCGAGGTCAGGAGATCGAGACCAGCCTGGCCAACATGGTGAAACCCCATCTCTACTGAAAATACAAAAATTAGCCAGGCATGGTAGCACATGTCTGTAGTCCCAGCTACTCGGGAGGCTGAGGCAGGAAAATTGCTTGAACTCAGGAAGTGGAAGTTGCAGTGATGGTGCCACTGCACTTCAGCCTGGGGGACAAGAGCAAAACTTCGTTTAAAAAAAAAAAAAAGTGACAACTGAAATGCCCCTTTCGAGGCAGTGCCACATGGTTGAGAATCTACTCATCTAGACTACTTTAATTAACATTTATCCAGTAAAGAGGTATTCTCTTTTTTTTTTTTTTTTGAGAAAAAGTTTTACTCTGTTGCCCAGGCTGGAGTGCAGTGACACAATCTCGGTTCACTGCAACATCCACCTCCCAACTTCAAGTGATTCTCCTGCCTCAGCCTCCCTAGTAGCTGGGATTATAGGCATGCGCCACCACGCCCAGCTAATTTTTGTATTTTTTGTAGAGAAGGGGTTTCACCATGTTGGCCAGGCTGGTCTCAAACTCCTGACCTCAGGTGATCCACCCACCTCAGCCTCCCAAAGTGCTGGGATTACAGGTGTGAGCCACTGTGCCCAGCCAGAGGCATTTTTTATAATAGAAAAAATATATTTCTCTTCCTAAAATAATTTTATAAAAGGCAAATTCAGAGTTGCTTCTATGGCTCCAAGTAAACCAAACTTAGTGACAAACTATAGATTGTTTTACATGTACTTACAGAAGTTGCAGAGAATGGTTGGTGAAAAAGAAAAGCATAAATCAAAGGGTGGCAAGCAGAAAAAGCACCATTAAACACATAATTTAAAAATTACCTACCAGAAAGGCTGCACCTATTTATTTCTATGAAATCTTAGTAACACTGACTGATATTATTTTTTAATTTAATTTAATTTAATTTTTTTTTTTTTTTTGAGACGGAGTCTTTCTCTGTCCCCCAGGCTGGAGTGCAGTGGTGCGATCTCGGCTCACTGCAAGCTCCGCCTCCCGGGTTCACGCTGTTCTCCTGCCTCAGCCTCCCAAGTAGCTGGGACTACAGGCGCCTGCCAACACGCCCGGCTAATTTTTTGTATTTTTGTATTTTTAGTAGAGACAGGGTTTCACCATGTTAGCCAGGATGGTCTCGATCTCCTGACCTTGTGATCCGCCTCCCTCGGCCTACCAAAGTGCTGGGATTACAGGCTTGAGCCACCGTGCCCGGCCAATTTAATTTTTGAGACAGGGTCTCACTCCGTTGCCCAGGCTGGAGTGCAGTGGCACGATGTTGGCTCACTGCAGTCTGGACCTCCCAGGCCCAAGTTATCCTCCGATCTCAGGCTAAGTAGCTGGGACTATGAGCACACACCACTGTACCCAGCTATATTATTCTTTATAACCTTTGCCATATGATACATGAAAAATATTATCTCACTGTTTTAATTTGCATTTCTTAAATTTTGAGAGTAAATACTTTTTTACTATATTTATTGGCTGCTTGTATTCCTTCCTATTTCTTTGTCCGTTTTCTATAGGGGTTTCTGTCACTTCAGTGATTTCTTTTCTTTTTTTTTTAAGGTGGAGTTTCGCTCTTGTGAGCCAAGATCATGCCACTGCACTCCAGCCTGGCAACAGAGCGAGATTCTGTCTCAATAAATAAAATAAAATAGAGTCAAATCTATCAACCTACGTAGAAAATGTCTGGAAGTTTATTCACCAACATAGTTATAGTGTATATCTCTTAGTAACTGAGGATGGCTTTCTGCTTACCTGATTTTTCTAAATATCTACAGTGTACATGTAATACTGTTGTAATAAAAAGTTATTTAATGAAAAAATTAAGTAGTAGGTCCTAAAATAAAATTATTTTTTGTGGGGGGACAGAGTGTCACTCTGTTGCCCAGGCTGGAGTACAATGGCAGGATCTCTGCTCACTGCAACTTCCACCTCCCGGGTTCAAGCAATTTTCGTGTGTCAGCCTCCCGAGTAACTGGGATTACATGTGCACACCACCATGCCAACCTAATTTTTGTATTTTTAGTGGAGATAAGATTTCACCATCTTGGCCAGGCTGGTCTTGAACTCCTGGCCTCAGGTGATCCACCCACCTCGGCCTCCCAAAGTGCTGGGATTACAGGCATGAGCCACTGCCCCCAGCAATAAAAATCTTTCAATGAAAGCTTTAAGGGATGTGTGTATTCTACATTACAGAGAAAAGCCATGAACCTTGCTTTTTTAAAAAAATGTGTTTTGGTCGGGCGCGGTGGCTCACACCTGTAATCCCAGCATTTTGGGAGGCCAAGGCAGGTGGATCACCTGAGGTCAGGAGTTCGAGACCAGCCTGGCCAACATGATGAAACCCTGTCTCTACTAAAGATACAAAAATTAGCTGGGTGCGGTGGCAGGCGCCTGTAATCCCAGCTACTCGGGAGACTGAGACAAGAGAATCGCTTGAACCCAGGAGGTGGAGGTTGCAGTGAGCTGAGATCACGCCACTGTACTCCAGCCTGGGTGACAGAGTAAGACTGTCTCAAAAATACAAATAAAAGTGTTTTAATTTAAAATTTTTATTGTCCATGTCCACTGAATATGAATCTTAAACTTTTTGATATTACTAGATGCTTTCAGAATCTGATAAAAGCCTCAGACACTTTCTCCCCAAAATATAAACACACACCAAATGTAGCCAACAATATCTATTGGCTACTTTATCCCTCAGAAGTCTTTCTATAAAACCCCTAGTTTTCCATGGGTCCTGACAGTAAACTAAAAATAAAATCCTAAGCCTCCCACTGAGTGAACAGACCTCTCTTGGCCAAGGGGACCCCAGAGAAACCTGAAAATTGTGTTTCTACCCATAACAGGAAGAGATTGGACATTCATCCTTCTACTTCCTCCCTTTTAGAGTTTAGACAGAACTGACTGGCATTAATGTTAAAATAGGGATCACAAGACTCTGTGGCAATAAGATACCAAATTATAGAAAGATCTAAGGCCATGCAAGGCAAGGGTTAAGTCATGCCTGCAGGCCATCAGTCTTGCTGAATAGGTCATTTTGACGCAAAATATTGTGGCTAACTCTGACATAGCATCCTTATCTTCAACATTTCTTTCTTCTGACTCCAAGTTTTAGACAGAGCGTTACGACTTTAACCAATTGCAAATTAAAGAATCTCTGAATTCACCTGTAACTTGTAAGTCTCCACTTCAGCATATGCTGGCTTCTTGGACCAAACCAATGTATACCTTCCATGAGTTGACTTACATCTTTGCCTGTAACCCCTGCCTCCCTGAAATGCATAAAATCGTAATCTGACCACCTCAGGACCACTTACTCAAAGTTCCTTGGGTTTGTGTTTTTCCCAGGCTGTGGTCAGTCACATTGGCCCTGAATAAATATCTAAAAAATTTTACAGAGTTTGGTTTTTCTTTTAACATGACTAAGAACTCCTGAGTACTCCCAGCTCTAATTAACCTTCACAAGAAATACATTACTCTTTTAGAAGCAAGTGAAAATACAGGCTAGGCACGGTAGCTCACACCTGTGATCCCAGCACTTTGGGAAACCAAGGTAGGTGGATCACTTGAGGTCAGAAGTTCGAGACCAGCCTAGCCAACATGGTAAAACCCTGTCTCTACTCAAAATACAAAAATTAGCTGGGTGGAGTGGCATACGTCTGTAGTCCCATCTATGCAGGAGGCTGAGGCAGGATAGCTTTAGCCAGGGTGGTTGAGGTTGCAGTGAGCTGGGATCACGCCACTGTACTCCAGCCTGGGTGACAGAGCAAGACTCTGTCTCAAAAAAACAAACAAACAAAACAACAACAACAAAAAACATTGCTATCATTATTTAACTCCTACTCAAATGTATGTGTAGAAGAGGCAAAATTTTACCTCTGCCCTCTTAGGGTTTTTTGGCTGGATTCGAGAATTAAACTTACATTAAGACAGGTTAGGCCGGGCGCGGTGGCTCACGCCTGTAATCCCAGCACTTTGGGAGGCCGAGGCGGGCAGATCATGAGGTCACGAGATCGAGACCATCCTGGCTAACACAGTGAAACCCCGTCTCTACTAAAAATACAAAAAATTAGCCGGGCGTGGTGGTGGGCGCCTGTAGTCCCAGCTACTCGGGAGGCTGAGGCAGGAGAATGGCATGAACCCGGAAGGCAGAGCTTGCAGTGAGCCAAGATTGCGCCACTGCACTACAGCCTGGGCAACAGAGCGAGACTCCATCTCAAAAAAAAAAAAAAAAAAAGACAGGTTAACAAGAGACAGACACACAGATTTATTTAATAAAAGTTTATATTATTTAATATAATGTATGACATGGGAGCCCTCATAAGTAAATGAAGACCAACAAAAGTGGGAAAACTTAAATGCTTTTATATTAGGATGAACAAAGACAGGCAATGGCAGACAATAAAAAGCATAAACTGAAACATGGAGAACATAAAGTTTACTTCATTTACTACAAGAGAAATGCAGAATGAATACAATATATCAGTAATTAGGCTGCTGTTGTATTTCCTTGATGTGAGTTGTAGGATCTCAGGCCTGTCATCTTATTCAATTACTGAAAAGCCTTTCAAGTGTGGGCACTCGTTACTTTCAGGAGTATCTGGAATGATCTACAGTAGAGAAGCTATTAAAAATTACACTGAAAAAGAAATTGGTGACTGCTTTTGATGATGGGTGACTAGAGGTAACGAGGAAGAGTTGCTCCCACTGAGAGAAACCATACCATCAAATGGACCACCAAATATAAATTGCCCAACAAAAAGACACAGGCACTCATATGTTCATTGCAACGCTATTCATGATAGCAAAGACATGCAACCTAGATGCCCATCAACAAAGGATTGGATAAAGAAAATGTGGTACAATGCCATAAAAAATATGAAATAATATCCTTTTCATCAACATGGATGCAGCTGGAGGCCATTATTCTAAGCAAATTAACACAGGAACATAAAACCAAATACCACATGTTCTCACTTACAAGTGGGAGCTAAACACTGAGTACACATACACATAAAGATGGGAACAACAAACATTTGGGCCTACTTGAAGAGGGAGGATAGGAGGAGGAGGAGGGTCAAAAAATTACCTATTGGCTACTATACTCACTATATGGGTGATGAAATCATTTGTAAACCAAACCCCAGTGATACTCAATTTCCCCGTGTAACAATCCTGCACATGTACTCCCTGAAACTAGAATAAAAGTTGAGAAAAGTAAAAAAAGAGAAATGCAGAATTATATGAAAGATTTCTTTCCTCACAAATTTTAAGAATTTTAAAAGTATTTAAACTAAGCACTATTTTAGAGATGACGAATTTTGTTCTATGTTTTCGTAAGAAAATGTTTCATACAATACAAAAACACATTATTTTTACATGAGCCATCATTTCCTGAAAATGAATATGAATCCTATTATATTTTAGTTATAAATGCATAGAAAATGTATGCTTTTCACAAATTTCCCTTAAAATAGTGCTTTAAAATTATATCACACCGAATAGTGAGTCATAACTGTTACATGTCATAACAATGTGTGGAAGACACAAAGAGTGACTGAAGCAATAGAACAAGTTGTTGCTTCAGGCTAAAGGTATACAATATACTTTAGATGACTGTATATTCTAAGATAATGGATTCCACAGATAGGGTAACTTAAATTCCAATGTGTCATTTCTGTCAGGTTTAAAAGATTTCTGGCAAAATTTATATAGAAGTCAAGGAGACGAGAGCCCTCAAATTAAGAAGCACAACACACTCAGCGTGTTAAACAACTTATTAATACATGCACTGTGAAACTTAGATGTTATTACATAATGCAGGGAGAGAAAAGAAAGTGTAAGTAGCAAGAGCATAAGCTAAGCAATGCTATAGTCGTCTTTAGCTCTTGCGTGATTGACAGCACCTATGTGATTGATATTGACCTTAAGTTTCTCAGTTTAATGCGAGTCAGGGGATATGGCTTAAACCCACTTGAAGTGGTGAGACATTAAAATAACATGTTTTAAAAACAAACAAAAATACAACCTACATATTTCTGACATTTCAAGAGGCTATAGTCTCAAAACAAAATGGTAAAAAATAAATGATTCCAAAAACTGAAAGGGGATACAAGGGGAATCAGAGGATAATGAAATTGGCCGTTACAAAGAATCTTCAACACATGTAGACCAAATGTGACTAGGATTTTCTGTCTGTGCCACGTCAGTGCAGAGGCAGGCAGGTGGCCTTGGTGGTGTCGGTAGCTCTGCTCCATGAGGTCACTCAGGTGGGCAGGAGGCATGACCACCCTCAGCACATAGCTTCCCTCCTTCCTCACAGTCACTGTCCCCATGCCCATTCCTCAGCAGCATGAGCTGGAACTGAGTGAAGAGAAATGTTTTCTCCTTAAAGATGAAACAAAACTCGTGCTTTTCATTAGTGACAAATGTTATTTTGCCTTAAGCACACAACTGAGAAATTTTCAATTTAGTGGATCTGCTGATAAACCCACATTTGTTTGTTTGTTTTCATCTGAAAATGTATTTACATGATTCTTGAAAATAATTTCTTGACTATCAAATTATATTTGTGGCAGCCTATTTGAAATTCATGGGTCATCCCATGAATATATCCTCTGCTGAGTCTTCTGGCTTCACATAATATAGCTATTCCAGTGTGCCCATTTTCCTTAGCCTTTTAGTCCATTCCTCCATGATCTGCCATGGCAATTCAGGTATTTCAACTTTGTTCTTTGTGGACCATCATTTTTCTCCAGTCTCTTAGGAGGTTTTCTAGCCACGAGTTTGCACAATCCCTGTGAATCCTTGCCAGGGAGTTCAATTTTATATCTCAGGAGCATGCTCCTAAATGAATAAACTCCCCTTATCCAATACTATGTCCCATCTCCTTTAAGTCAGTGCACTCAAAATCCATTCTGTGAGTACCTCCCCATATTCCTGCTTGTACACAGCAGCTGATTCTTTTTTTTTTTTTTTTTTTTTTTTGAGATGGAGTCTCGCTCTGTCACCCAGGCTGGAGTGCAGTGGCGCGATCTCGGCTCACTGCAAGCTCCGCCTCCTGGGTTCACGCCATTCTCCTGCCTCAGCCTCTCCGAGTAGCTGGGACTACAGGCGCCCACCACCACGCCCGGCTAATTTTTTGTATTTTTAGTAGAGACGGGGTTTCACCGTGGTCTCGATCTCCTGACCTCGTGATCCGCCCGCCTCGGCCTCCCAAAGTGCTGGGATTACAAGCGTGAGCCACCGCGCCCGGCCCACAGCAGCTGATTCTTGCTACTCTTTGAGCCCAGTCCCTTTTCTCCCTTATTATGCCCAGCATATTAGTAGCTACATTATTCTACCATTTAACCTTAGTTATTGGCCTGGCAGCCAGGAGATAAGGTGGGGATGTTAATAAAGGTATCCCTGTTGCCCTGTGAGGGAGTGGCCTCAGCTTTTCACAACTGTGGGAATGCTGGCTTTTAATAGGGAGAAAGGGCCGGGCATGGTGGCTCACGCCTGTAATCCCAGCACTTTGGGAGGCCGAGGCAGGCAGATCACGAGGTCAGGAGATCAAGACCACTCTGCCTAACACGGTGAAACCCTGTCTCTACAAAAAATACATAAAAAGTAGCCAGGCATGGTGGTGGGTGCCTGTAGTCCCAGTTACTCGGGAGGCTGAGGCAGGAGAATGGCGTGAAACCGGGAGGTGGAGCTGGTAGCGAGCTGAGATTGCGCCACTGCACTCCAGCCTGGGTGAAAGAGCAAGACTCCATCTCAAAAAAAAAAAAAAAAAGTAGTTTTTAAATTTCCAAGTATTTAAGTATTTTTCCATTTATTTTCCTATTACTGATTTATAATTTAATTCCATGTAATGAAGGACCATATGATTCCAATTCTTTTAAATTTATCTAGGTTTGTTTTCTGACCCAGGACTGGCTATCTTGGTGACTATTTCATATGTACTTAAGACAATGTGTATTTTACTATTTTGAGGTGAAGTGCTATGTGACTATCAATCTAATCTAGTTTGTTAATATGTTATACTGTTATCTTATATCCTTACTAATTTTCTGTCCGCTTGTCTTATATTACTGAGAGAGAAGTGTTAAACTCTCCAACTATAATGGAGGCCCCAACTACAATTGTGGGTTTGCGGGTTTCCCTTTTCAGTTCTAACCATTTTTATTTCATATATGTTAAATTTCAGATGTTAGGTATGTACCCACTTAGAACTCTTATGTCTTCTTTTTTAAAAACTTTTTTTATTATACTTTAAGTTCTGGGATACATGTGAAGAATATGCAGGTTTGTTACATAGGTATACACGTGCCATGGTGGTTTGCTGCACCCGTCCACCAATCATCTACATCAGATATTTCTACTAATCCTATTCCTCCCCCAGTCCCCCACCCCCAACAAAGTTTGGGGGTATTTCAAGTAGTCTCGTTACCGCTCAGTCACCCCCACATTCATTCCCTGGCATTCACTGAGTGCTCATGTGGTATTAAGCGCCATTCTAGACACCACAGGGATATTAAAAAGATCTGAATTTTTGCCCTCAAGGAACTTTGGTCTTATAAAAAGGTGAGGTGTCCATAGAGAGCCCAAGGATCCAACACTATACAGCAGCTGCACAGTCAAGACAATGGGAGCTCTAAGGAGAAATGGACCTGACCTGGGAGAGTCAGCAAAGGCCTCCTGAAGGAGCTGGTCTTCATCTGGGAGCCTGATAGTGGGTTGAATTCTGTCCCCTCAAAAGATATTGGAGTCCTGGCCCCTAGTACCTCAGGGTGGGACCAAATTTGGAAAGAAGATGGTTGCAAGTGTAACTAGCTAGGATGAGGCCATGCTGCAGGAGGAGGTCCTCCGTCCAATATCACTGGTGTCCTCGTAGAAAGAGAAGATACACAGAGACATGACGGCCATGTGAAGACAGGGACCATGCGAAGATGGTGGTGGAGACTGGAGTGAGGCATCCACAAGCCCAGGCATGCTCAGGCGAGAGGCATGGGGCACTTTTTCCCTCAGAGTGCCCAGAATGAATCAACCCCGCCTACTGCCTACACCCTGGTTTCAAACTTTTAGACTCCAAAACTATGACAGAATAAATTTCTGTTGTTTTAAGTTCAGTGCGTGGTACTTTGTTACTGCAACCTTTGGAAACAAATACAGGGTTAAGTCCAAAACAAGAAGCAGGATGGGAGGGAGTCCCAGGAGCCCAGAGGCGGCAATGAGTATTTGAGTGTTGCACAGTAAGAACCCAACCAACTACAACAAAAGATTTCACAAGAGGAATTAGAGAAAACAAATCAGACCCTCCTTTCCCCAGAGTTCCCATGTGTGCCTCCTTGTCTTTAGGGAGTCATCCCACCCCTCCGCCCACATGGTGGGAAAAGGAGCCAGGCATGAGGCTTCATCACGTCTCCTCTGGCTTCATCACCTCTCCCTGATGCAGGGATGGGTAAGGAGTGGGCATGTAACCCAAGCAGCACGGCCACCCTACTCTACCTTCTTGGCCACAGCAATTGGTTCATGATGGACGCTGCACCCAGGGAACCCCATTCGAGACTTCTTATTTAGAGTATTGTTAGAACTGGTAGAAAAGAACTTTTTTCTCTCTGGTCTCAGGCCTGTGAAACATGAACTGGAAGCTGCCCACAGCCATGTCCCCTTAATGTGAATAAAAAAGAGGAGATAGAATGACCTTGTATCATTCAAGCCCCTGGCTCTGGTCACCGAGGTTCCTGGAAATGCCACCTAATTTTTTGCCTTGCTACTTTCCAATTCTTCCATTGATTCTAGAAACTATCCCAGTAGCCTTCTCCCTTCACACAAAAACGAAAATAAATATAATTTTGTTTAAACTAACTCAAATAGATTTTGGCTACTTGCTATCAAAGGAGCCTCAACCAGGACATCATGGACGAAAGCACATTGCCTACATCCCAAGAAGCTTCAGACACCAGGCAGCACAGAGGGAGCCTACAAGCACATGAGACAACAGAGAAATGGGGGCTGCACTTCATCCTTTTATCAGGCACCCACTCCTGTGATCATTTCATTAATCCATTCACAAGAGAGGAGCATGCATGGCCTAATTACCTCTTAGAGGCCCCACCTACTAACTACAATAGCAATTAAATTTCAACATGAGTTTTGGAGGGGATATTCAAACCATAGCATTCTGCCCTTGGCCCCTAAAACTCATGTCCTTCTCACACACAAAACACATTCATTCCATCTCAGTAGCCCCAGAGTCTTAACTTATTCCAGCATAAATTCAAAAGTCCAAAGTCTTATCTAAATCAGACATGGATGGCTGAGCCCCAAAGCACAATTCATCCTGAGGCAAACTTCCTCCAGCTGTAAGCCCGTGAAATCAAAACAAGTTACCTACTTCTAAAATGCAATGGTGAGACAGGCATGCAATAGACATTTCTACAGCAAAAAAAAGCAACAAGAAAGAACAAGGGAGTAAGAGGCCTCAAGTAAGTTCAAAACCCAATAAGGAAAACAACGTCGTCTTTTTTTTTTTTTTTCTTTTTTGAGACAGAGTCTCACTCTGTCGCTCTGTTGCCCAGGCTGGAGTGCAGTGGCACAATTCAGCTCACTCAACCTCTGCCTCTCAGGTTCAAGTGATTCTCCTGTCTCAGCTCCAACTTACAGGTGTGCAGCACCACGCCTAGCTAATTTTTGTATTTTTTCAGTATAGACAGGGTTTCACCGTGTTGGCCAGACTGATCTCAAATTCCTGACCTCAGATGATCCACCTGCCCGGCCTCCCGAAGTGTTGGGATTACAGGCGTGAGCCACTGCGCCCCTTACAACATTAAGTCTTAAAGCTAGAGAATAATTTCGTTTGATTCTACATTCTGCTTCCCGGCCACACTACGGTGGGAATTGGGCTCCCAAGGTTTCAGACAACCCCACTCCTATGGCTTTGCTGGGTTCAGCCTTCCCAGCAGCTCTCAAGGGTTGGAGTCTTATACCTGCAGCTTTCCCAGGCTGGAGTTGCATACTAGTGACTCTAAACTCCTGAGGTCTCTGAGGTGGCCTTGCTCTCTGGCTCCACTAGGTGTTTCCCTGATGGGGATGCTCTGTAGTAGTTCTACCCCTGCAGCAGGTTTCTGCCTGGGCCCCCAGGCCCTCTACAATATCTCTCCGCAAAATCTGAAAGATGCCATTCTCCACAGCTCTGGCATTTTGCATAACTACAGAATTAGCACCAAATGGACACTCTTAAGGTTTATAGCATGTACATTTCAGAGTGGCAGATCAAGCCACACAAGAACCCAACTGAGTCATAGCTGGGGCAGAGAGGATTGCTGTGCCAGAATGCAGGGCACAGAAATCTGAGATGGCTCTGAGCAGTGAGCGCATGAGAGGCACCCTGGGCCTATGCCCCGAAATCATTCTGCTCTCTTAGAGCTCTGAGTCTGTGATGGAAACGGGCAGCCTCAAAGATTTCTGATGGCCTTCAGAGTCTTCATTCCACTGTCTTGATGAATACTACCTGGCTCCTTTCTATTCATGATAATCTCTTTATCAAAAATGGCTTGGACACATCCTTAGTATTCTCTCCTAAACATGTTTTTAACTCTTTACATGGACAGACTGTAAACTTAAAAATTAATTATTTTAAACATGGACAAAAGTGTCTTAGTCCACTCAGGCTGCTAAATACTATAAACAGAGTAGCTTATAAACAACTGAGTACCATATCATAAACTGAGTAGCTTATAAGCAAATTTATTTCTCACAGTTCTGGGGGCTAGGAAGTCCAAGATCAAGGCACCAGCACATTTGGTATCTGGTGAGAGGTCTCTTTTTTTTTTTTTTTTTTTTTTTTTTTTTTTTTTTTGAGACGGAGCTGGAGTGCAGTGGCGCAATCTCGGCTCACTGCAAGCTCCGCCTCCCGGGTTCACGCCATTCTCCTGCCTCAGCCTCTCCGAGTAGCTGGGACTACAGGCGCCTGCCACCACGCCCGGCTAATTTTTTGTATTTTTAGTAGAGACGGGGTTTCACCGTGGTCTCGATCTCCTGACCTCGTGATCCGCCCGCCTCGGCCTCCCAAAGTGCTGGGATTACAAGCGTGAGCCACCACGCCCGGCCTGAGAGGTCTCTTTCTGGTTCACAGATGGTGGCTTCTAGCTGTGTCCCCACATGATGGAAGGGGAAAGGCAACTCTCTGAGGCCTCTTTTATAAGGACACTAATTTCATTCATGAGGGATCTGACTTCATGACCTAATCACCTCCCAAAAGCCCTACTTCCTAATACCAACTGATTGGTGATTAGGTTTCAATATATGAATTTTGAGGTGACACTAACATTCAGACTACAGCAAAAAGTGTTGGAAATAATATAGCAGAGACCTGTATACCCACTTCCCAGATTTCATACATATTCATATTCTTGCAGTTTTTGGTAAATTTAAAAAAGCAATTGTTTTTAAAAGATATAAAACACTACAAATATAGTTAGCAACCTCCCGACTCCTAATCCACTCCCTTTCTTCATCTGCAAAGGCAACCACTATTAGAAATTGTTCTGTGTGCCTCTCAGGCAGATTTTTATACTTTTACCACATATGTATACACACATAGTAATATAAAGCACTGTTTAGAAATTTTAAATGGATAGAAATGGTACCATATTGAATACATCATTTTAAAAATTGTGTTTTTTCTCAATGAATGTTCTTAAGATTCATCAGTATAGAATGTATTTTTATGTAATTAAGTTGATCCCAAGGTTTTTGCTATTATAGACAATGTTATTATAGACTAGGAACATACTTGTTAATGTACCCTTTTACAAATATAGGACATTTCTCTAAGACATACACCTAGAAGCACTTGCACCAAGGTACACTTTTGCCAGCACTGTATACTTTCCTCATTTTCTTTCCTTTTTTTTTTTTTTTTTTAAGACAGTTTTGCTCTTGTTGTCCAGGCTGGAGTGCAATGGCGCAATCTCAGCTCACTACAACCTCCGCTTATCAGGTTCAAGCAATTCTTCTGCCTCAGCCTCTCCAGTAGCTGGGATTGCAGGCACGCCACCACGCCCGGCTAATTTTTGTATTTTTAGTAGAGACAGGGTTTCACCATGTTGGCCAAGCTGGTCTCACACTCCTGACCTCAGGTGACCCACCCATCTCAGCCTCCCAAAGTGCTGGGATTACAGGCATGAGCCACTGCCACCTGCCAATTTCCTCATTTTCTACATCTTTATTTGTAACACTTGGTTGTGTCAGACTTTTCCATTTTTGCCAAATGGATGAGTGTTAAATGGCATTTATTGTTTTCCTTCATTCTCATGAGTTTGAGCATCTTCTTGTATTTTTACTGGACAGTAATGTTTTCTGTGAGTTGCCAAACAAAATTAGTTGATTATTTGTATTCAGCTACTTTTCTCACCCTTGAGCTACTGTTCTTGCCATTACTGATTTGTAGGAACTTTCTAATATGTTTCAGATACTAGTCCTTTGTTAGTGTATGTGGTGAAAACATCTCCCATCCTATAGCTTGTCTTTCACTTTGTCTATGGTTTCTTTTATCATGCAGAAGTTTGTAATTTTAATATAGGCAAATGTATCAATTAATTGCTTTATGATTTGCTTTCTCTGTGTTTTGTTCAAGTATTCCTTCCCTTTCCTGGGGTCATAAGTACATTCTCCTAGCCAATGTCACACAGACTATATGGTCTCAGTGTCCACCATCTTTCCTCTTCAGTTCTTTTAAAAAATCACAAAGATTATTTGGACTATTATAAAATTAATGTATGATTATTCCAAAAGACCTGGGAAAAGCAGAAAAAATGAATCAGTACATTATCCTCTAAACTTCATTTTTCTCATCTGTAAGATAAGAACAACAGCAATTACTGCATTTGGGTTGTTTGCATCCCAATTATATAAAAATTCTCATGTCGGGCCTCTAGCTGGCAAAAAAAAAAAAAAAAAAAATCTTTTCTTAAATAGTCCTGTGTGCCCCTGCACTATTATACACCAGTGTGCAAAAGTTCCTGGGGAAATGAAGGAGCAGAGCTATGGACATGCTTATTGACTCAAGCCTGAGTGATGGGCAGGATCCCAGCAAGACGAATTCCATGAAGTCAGTAAAGCTGCTACCAAACCATAGCAGCACCCATTCTAGGTTCTGCTCCAATAGTACCTGGACTCCTTCCTTTTATAACCACACACTATTCAGACAGTGCCTAAAAGGGCACGGAAACTACTTGGAGAACAAAAGCCACCAGCTGACCTCATCCTCAGTACTTCCCTTGTCAGAGGAGTTAATTGGCCAAAGGGAAAACAGTTGACTTTTTTGGTATTATATAATTCCATTGTATTTTTGCCAGGTATTGGATTTCACCACCCACTACCATGGTGTCACGTCATGAAAGAACTTATTGTTAAACACACAGAACAAGGTGAGTTCATAACTTTGCAAGAAGTATAATTCCACATTTTTTGTCTCATTGCAATTGAAATCTTCAGGTCAATAGGTAATTACATTAATGCAACATGTCCTATTTCAAATGAACACTGCTTACGTTGAGAGGGCCCTTGCCTGAAGAAAGACTATTTTTAGGAAGCTTGGCAAAGGAAATTGATGTTTTCAATCCAAGCATGCACTGCCAAATAACTAACTCCACCAAATTCTTTCTTACCAAAAAGGAAAAAAAGCAACAAAATAATAAAATCTTCCTTTCCACTATTGCGGGAATTATCTTCCCATGTCTAACTCCCTTCAGCTTTCAGAATCACCTTCACAAAACTGTGAGATCCTTGTAGGATTGTGAAATTTGAAAGACAAATGGGAGCTCATCTGATTAGAAACTCTCATCCTTCCATGCCTTGGAGGAATCACAGAACTTTTTTGTTTAAAATGAAAATCTGATTAGAGAAGGACTGCATTTACGTTCAAGGACCCCAATGCTACGGACTTTAGATGAAGAAAAATCTCAAACTGTTCTCGGACACACTAAAAATCCTTTAAAACATAATAAGTAAACCCTTCTATGCACCCTTTATAGTTGTGAAAAATAATCTTTATGATACTTTTAAAAGAAGTGAGGAGAAAAAATGGTGGACAGTGAGACCAGATAGTCTACGTGAGATTGGCTAGGAGAATGTACTTATGCCCCCAGGAAAAAGGACTACTTGTATATTATGTCCATAAAGATTATTTGGACTGTTATGAAATTAATGTACCATTATTCCAAAAGATCCAGGAAAAGCAGAAAAACAAGTCAGTACATTATTAGACCACTTTAAAAATAATTATTATTACCCTTTCGGGAAACTATAGCACCTAGCACAGAAGGACAGCGAGAGAGAGAAAACTAAAGTTTAGCGAGTACCTACTCCAGCCTCTCCAAAATCCACAGATTGCCTTTCAAGATTCTCCATAATTTGACCCTAGCCTATCTTTCCATACTTAAGCTGTACTCTATCCTATCTGATCTGTCTGGTCATCACTGGCCTTTCCTCTTTCTTATGCCTAGATGAATATGAGATTCCTGAGTGAGTATCCAAAAAGAAGGTGGTCATGGAGGTAGATTCTTAAAATATCCCTTATTTACAAAATTATTCTACATGAAAACAATTCCCTGAAGTTGCAAATAAATTGTTATGCATGATTGAAAGCAAACACCCAATCTTCAAACTTAAAACTGGAAAAGTGATTCATATATTCACTCTCATAAGAGAAGTAGCAATTAACTTTTAAAAAAATACTTATCCTGGTTTTTATCTGAAAACCAGACATTTGAAAACAGTCAATGACTTTTAGCTTTCCAAAGCATTTTGGCTTGATTATTCAACTTCAGGAAGCAAAGATTTAAAAAATCTTGCCATTCGTATTTTTTAAGAGCCGCTGACACCTAATGGAAGGTTTTGAAAGAACATGTGGTTTCTAGGAAAGTGTGATACCAGTGGGCAGTTCTTCTCTCCAAAGACCTTCTATCATTTCTATCCAAGAGAGTTGTCCTGGAAGCTGACCCCACGGATGCAGCAGGGGTTCCAGAAAGCTCTGGTCTCAGGAGTCTGGAGATAAAGATGAATGGGACTGCAAGAATTAATATTTGTGTGGAATTTTTCTGCCTTACATTGTTTTCCTAGTTGCTTAGAGGTGTCTTTTGCAGGCCTTGAATGGAGAGAAGATGCCTGTTTGGGGCGCCCCACTCGAAAAGCCTGATTAGTAATGGCCGGAGCTGAGAACAGCTTTCCACAGGAAGTCCGCTTTGCCTCAGCGTTGGAAATCAGTGTGGCGCCTGCTATAGCCAAGTGTCCCTGCAGGACCCCACTGGGAAATCACTTGAGTTTTACGAGGTGTGCAGTTTAGCTACAGTTAGGGCTGGTGCCTGCAAGGGGATGACACAGGCCAGGGTACAATCACAACCTCTGCCCCGCTCAGCCTTGTCCTCAGCTGCCCAGGCTCTTAACAGTCACACCTGCCACTGTGAGGAAAGATGGGAACTCTGCCAAGACCCAAGTGCTCAGTTTTAAGCTTTAAATTATATTTTTGAACAACAATCCTAAGAACTGGGCTCCCTGTTGAAAGGGAAAATGATTTTTTCTGCATAATATGCTGGCAATACTGTGTGGAGGGGATGTCTCTGCCTCTGCCGCACAGGGTCCAGAGAAGCCCTGCAGCACCAGGAAAGGAGATTCTGGTGTCACCCTACAAGGAGGAAGCTGAGACAAAGTTAATCTTAGTAGAGAGTTTATTTGAGACAAACTTCAGGATTGCAACTCTGGAGCATAGATTCAAGTTATCCTGAATATACATTCCAATTAGCAGCAGTTATGAGCTGATTTTTAAAGGCAAAACAAGGGGGACAGGGAAGGGGCAGATACAATTCCTCAGGAATTTTAGTTGGTTCATAGCAATAACACTGCTTAGTGATGGGCTGTACGCTGTTAAGCTATAGGGTGCGATGTATGGCATCTGGTGTGACACTGTTAAGCTACAGGGTGTGGGGTATGGCATCTGGTGTGGCATTATGAGGTAAATTCATAGCTACTTCTGGCAACAGCAATATCAAGAAATGAATACACAGCTCAATGTGAGGGAGTAGGACATGACTGTGGTCTCATTTTAATGCCTCTTTCTGGGCCTATCATTAAAAGCACTTGCATTTCTCAGATAAAAGTTATTTTATTTTCCTGACTGGTAAAGACCCAGGTCAGCTTGGTCCAGACCCCAGGGAGAGGCCCTCATGCCCTGTGTCCTTTGCCCAAAGTGAGAAGCCTGAGGGCACACTGGAGCCCACCCCCTGGAGCTCTCCCTCTACCCTTCCTCCTACCCATGGGGCATGAACTGCCAGCTCAGCAGGGAGGGGAGGGTCCTACGTGACCCCCAAGTGGTTCACTGATACATGGGCTGTGGGAGCCAGACAAGGCCCACAGAGGGGGAAATGCAGAGCCTATTCCTGACTCTGGTGCCAATGTGTGACCCCAGGGGAATCAAAGGGGTGGACAGACCAGGAGCCCAGGGTCAGTGAGGGTCCCAAGGGCAGCACAAGTGCTAGAGACCCTCCCCCACAGCCACCGGACAGACATTCACAGGAGGAGGTGAGACCCATGGTGGGCACAGATAGCTGCAAACCAGAGGAAACAGAGATAAGTTATGAGAAATTTACATATTTTTTCCATCAACCATGGAATGGAAGACACAAGAAAAATAAATCATCAATGGAAAATAAAGTGGTTTTTTTTTTGTCCACTTGAGACACAGAAGATAAATTTAAATTCACTGTATACACACAAAAAAAGGCTCAAAACATTGATAAGTCCCCCACAGTGGCCCCCAACCGTCATCAAAGCCAACATCCTGGGCAGGCTAGACCTTGGGGCAACACCTGCCTTCCATGCCCTGTGGCAGTCTCTGCACTCTCCTGAAGTTCCCATTGTGCGCATTGTAGGGGGCTGGAAGAATGTTGCTGGAGAGGACATATTCTGGAAGAGGGTTCTTTCCATCCTGAGGCCAGGAGAAGACAGTCAGAGGCCCACGGGGACCCAGGTAGGGGCTCCTGCTGAGGCCCCAGTTGGCATGAGGTCACTGCAGGGGCTGAGCTCCCTTCCATCCAGGAAGAGCTCATCTGCCTCACTCCTGCCACTGCCTCTCTCCCCTCTCACCCCATCCAAACCTACTCTCAGGGCAGGATCCAACTGGGTACCCTGTGGCCTCCTTGGCTAACTGATTTATACTAAGGTATGTGTCCTTTACAGTGTGAGCTGTGATGATGAGTTTAGAATTGACTCGCCATGACTGCGGCCTGCAGAGGGAGCCAGCACCTCCAGGAACCCCATTCTTGCCATCAGCAGAGGGTCTATGGCTCCCACCTCATTCAGTGTCTCCCTGAGCACCATGTCTGCCTGACCAGGACCCAGTGGTCCTCCCATGAGGATGTTGCCTAGGGCTCCAACCCAATAGGTCCAAATATACCTCACCAACCTCCCCTCGGGGCTGTCCCCCCATTCCCCACCTCAGGGTCGGGTCACTACTCATATCTCATCCACCCACATGTCTCCTCAGTCTCAAGACTCTGCCATTTCCTCCATGTGGCTCCATCTCCACTTTTCTCACCAGCTCAAGCCAAATCTTACTCTATGGACATTCCATTGGCCTTCATCAGGTCCCCCATGTCTGCTTGTTCCCGCAATCCATTCTCAAAACATAAAGCGTAACATGTCACAGTTTCACACTCTTCAGCACTTTCCTTTGCTCTAAGGAGAAGCCAGACACCCACTCACCTGGCCCCACCCAGCACCCCCATCCCCACACACTCTTCCTTGCATCCTCCCTGCTACCTGATGGGGCCCCTGTGCCCCTCTTGTAAGCTGACGTGCAGTGCACATTGGGGATGGCTTACTGAAGAGGCCCCTTGTCTGTCCTGTTCTCTAAGACATCTGCAGGGGCAAGAACAGATCCTGTGCATATCAGATGCCCCCAACTGTGCTTTCACACAATGAGTGAACAAAGAAGCAAACCAAGCTCCTCCAGAGGCATGAGACAAGGACCTCCGGCTTCTTGGTTCCGGTGACACCGGGTCTGGTTGAGGCCAAGCCGCCCTCATCTTTGACCTCTTCTCTCCTTCCCTTCTCTCCCCAGGCAACATGAGAAACTCCAACTGGCCCAGGGAAGGAACTTGTAAAGCCCACCCCAACCAGGATAAGACAGTGGGGCATAAATGGGAGGAGAGGGGTTGGCTCTCGGTGCCACACTCAACGAACACTCACACATGCACACACTGATGCGTGCACACACGTGACATAAGTACACACATGTGCACACAGCGACATCCCAATACATTCACATACACAACACAAACAGGCCCAAACCCTCACTCTGAAACCTAACCCCAGCCCCAAACTGCAACCCGGAACTCAAGTCCTAGCCTGAACCTTGACCCCAAACCCCACCTCAAGTCAGAAGGTAAACCATGGGCCGAATCCCGAACTGGAACTCAAACCCCGGCAAGAACCTGAACTCTTCCATTGTCTTTCCTCATCTGGCGCATGGGACTCAGCACCTGAGACTCTGCCGTGGCCCTCTGAATGAGCTGCGCCCCTCGTTCTTGTCCTCCCCACCAGCTGCGCTCCCTGTCCCCTCTCTCCCAAAGAGCCACCCAGCCCATGTCCCCCGCCCCGGTGGTCCCGATGAGATGCACCCAGGCTGACCCAGGGTGCAAATCCCCACCCCAATCCCCAACGCAAACCCTGAACCAGAGGCCTCATCTAAACTTTAATCCCAAACTCCACCTCAAATTGGAACCGGAACCACAGGTGGAAGCCTGAACCAGAACTCAAAGCCCAGCTGGAACCTGAACCCCGCCCTCGCCTGTGAGCGCCTGCGCCCGGGTCCCGCCCTCCCCACGAATTTCACCTCTGACCCGGACCTCCCCTAGAACTGCGCTTTCTACCCCGCAGTCCCAGGGAACCGCAAGCCGTCCCTCACACCCCACCTCCAGCAATGCCCTCTCGCCCTGTCTCCCCCACCTTCACTGTGAGCTGCGGCCCCCATTTCCCTGCCGTCCCCCTCACCCTCCCGGGAGCTGTGCCCACCTGACCCGGCATTTGCGCTTTGTCTTCGTGGCCCAGAAGTGGCCCCGCCGGCGGAAGCATGAGAAGTGGCCACGTGTTGTACAGCGGCTGGTTGAGGAAGTCGCCCCCTGAGAAACTGAGGCTCTTTGTGAGTGCGGGCAGTGGGGGCGGGACCAGGAGCGCCACGGAGGGTCTGGGGGGCTCCGGGAGGGGCGTTGGGGAGGTGGCCTAGGTCCACGGGAGGAGCTGCGGGTAGAGGCGACTTCTCCACGTCTGCATGCGAAGGCGACTCCCCGCCAGCGAGAGACAGGGTCCAGGTTTGTGTGGGTTGCGTTCCGAGACCCAGGGATTTGATTCCGGGGCTGGGGACCCTATTACCCTGAGCGCCGTGGGCCTGCAGGTCGGAGAGTGGGCGGGAAAGGGGACACAGCAGGCTCTGCAGCCTCGCAAAGGGCAGGAACCTCGCACCCGCTCCCCTTCCCTCCCAGGCCCCGAGAATGGCGGGCACCTCGCAACCTCTCTCCTTCCGTCCCAGGCCCCAAGGAATGCAGGCGCCTTAAACCTGCTCACCTTCCCTCCCAAGCCGCGAGGAGGTAGGCACCTCACACCCTCTCCCCTTCCCTCCCGGGCCCCAAGAAAACGCGGGTGCCTCGCACCCGCTCCCCTTCCCTCCTCGCCCGCCACTCCCGGGGTCGTTCGCGTCCTTCCATGCCACCACGCCTGCTGAGGAACAGTGTGCACTGCAGTGTAGTCTTCTATATATTAATTCATGTGGTTAAACGATTTAGAAAAAAAAGAAAATTAGTTGCCCTTCCCCCTAGTGGCTAATTTGAAGAGTGTTGTTCTAAATTTCAACAGTTTTACTGAGGAAACAGTAATTATTAGGAGTCAGTATGATTATACCAAGGTACATAGAAGAGGCTTTTCTCTCCTGTTCCTTAGCCCCAGGTCCAGCCCTTCAAGAATCTATTCCAGAATAAGCTGATCCTATAGTCATCTTCCCTTTCCTCTGCTTCCCTGAGGTATGCGGTATGATCAATTCTGCATTCTTGTCTTTCTCCATTTGTTTTTTCAATTTTTTATTATACTTTAAGTTCTGGGATACATGTGCAGAACGTGGAGGTTTGTTACATACATATACACGTGTCATGGTGGTTTGCTGCACCCATCAA
>JAKFGR010000033.1:0-128337 GCA_021498465.1 Hylobates pileatus
TGCACATCACAAAAGTTTCTCAGATAGCTTCCTTCTAGTTTTATCCTGATATTCCTTTTTCACCATTGGCCTCAATGAGCTCCAAATGTCCATTCAGAATGGACAAAACAGTGTTTCAAACTGCTGAATCCAAAGAAAGGTTTAACTCTGAGATGAATGCACACATCAAAGCAGTTTCTCAGATAGCTTCTTTCTAGTTTTATCCTGGGATATTCACTTTTTCACCATTGGCCTCAATGCTCCCAAATGTCCATTCAGAATGGACAAAAACAATGTTTCCAAACTGCTGAATGCAAAAAATGTTAACTCTGTGAGATGAATGCAGCCCTCACAAAGCAGTTGCTCAGAAATCTACTTTCTAGTTTTTATCTGATATTCCTTTTTCACCATAGGCCTCAATGCACTCCAAATATCCCTTCAGATTCTACAAAACAGTGTTTCCAAACTGCTGAATGAAAAGAAAGGTTTAACTCTGAGATGAATGACACATCACAAAGCAGTTTCTCAGAAACTTCTTCTAGTTTTTATCTGAAGATATTTTTTTCACCATAGGCCTCAATGAGCTCCCAAATATCCATTCAGATTCTACAAAACAGTGTTTCCAAACTGCTGAATGAAAAGAAAGTTTAACTCTGTGAGATGAATGCACATCACAAAGCAGTTTCTCAGAAGCTTCTTCTAGTTTTATCCTGATATTTTTTTCACCATTGGCCTCAATGCTCCAAATATCCCTTGCAGATTCTACAAAACAGTGTTTCCAAACTGCTGAATAAAGAAAGGTTTAACTCTGTGAGATGAATGCATCACAAAGCAGTTTCTCAAAGCTTCTTTCTAGTTTTTATCTGAAGATATTTTTTTTCACCATAGGCCTCAATGTGCTCAAATATCCTTCACAGATTCTACAAAACAGTGTTTCAAACTGCTGAATGAAAAGAAAGTTTAACTCTGTGATGAATGCACACATCAAAGCAGTTTCTCAGAAAGCTTCTTCTAGTTTTATCCTGGGATATTCCTTTTCACCATAGCCTCAATGTGCTCCCAAATGTCCATTCACAGAATGGACAAAACAGTGTTTCCAAACTGCTGAATCAAAAGAAGTTTCACTCTGTGAGATGAATGCACACATCACAAATCAGTTTCTCAGAAATCTTCTTCTAGTTTTTATCTGAAGATATTTCCTTTTTCACCATAGCCTCAATGCACTCCAAATATCCTTCACAGATTCTACAAAACAGTGTTTCCAAACTGAATGAAAAGAAAGGTTTAACTCTGTGATGAATGCACACATCAAAGCAGTTTCTCAGAGCTTCTTTCTAGTTTTTATCTGGATATTCCTTTTCACCATTGGCCTCAATTATCTCCCAAATGTCCATTCACAGAGTAGATAAAAACAGTGTTTTCAAACTGCTGAATCCACAGAAAGGTTTAACTCTGTGAGATGAATGCACATATCACAAAGTGGTTTCTCAGAAAGCTTCTATCTAGTTTTTATCTGACTGTGTTTCCTTTTTCACCATAAGCCTCAAAGCACTCCCAAATATTTCTTCACAGATTCTACAAAGACAGTGTTTCCAAACTGCTGAAAGAAAAGAACATTTTAAACCTGCGAGATAAATGCATACATCACAAAGCAATTTCTCAGAAAGTTTTTTCTAGTTTTTATCTGATATTCCTTTTTCACCATAGCCTCAATGCTCCCAAATATCCTTCACAGATTCTACAAAACAGTGTTTCCAAACTGCTGAATGAAAAGAAAGTTTAACTCTGTGAGATGAATGCACATCACAAAGTTTCTCAGAAAGCTTCTTTCTAGTTTTTATCTGATATTTTTTTTTCACCATAGGCCTCAATGTGCTCCAAATATCCTTCACAGAATGGACAAAGACACTGTTTCCAAACTGCTGAAAAAAAAGAACATTTTAAACCTGCGAGATAAATGCATACATCACAAATCAGTTTCTCAGAAAACTTCTTTCTATTTTCTAGCTGAAGAAATTTTCTTATTCACAATAGGCCTCAATGTGCTCTCAAATATCCCTTCACAGCTTCTACACAAACAGTGGTTCCAAACTGCTGAATGAAAAGAACACTTTAACACTGTGAGATGAATGCGCACATCAGAAAGCAGTTTCTCAGATACCTGCTTCTAGTTTTTATCTGATATTTTTTTCACCATAGGCCTCAATGCTCCCAAATATCCCTTCACAAATTCTACAAAAACATTGTTTCCAAACTTCTGAGTGAAAATAAAGGTTTAACTCTCCTAGATGAAAGCACACATCACAAAGCCATTCTCAGAAAGCTTCTTTCTAGTTTTTATCTGATATTTTTTTCACCATAGGCCTCAATGCACTCCAAATATCCCTTGCAGATTCTACAAAAACAGTTTCTCAGAAACTTCTTCTAGTTTTTATCTGGGATATTCCTTTTCACCATTGGCCTCAATGAGCTCCAAATGTCCATTTGCAGAATGGACAAAACAGTGTTTTCAAACTGCTGAATGAAAAGAAAATTTTAACTCTGTGAGATGAATGCATCACAAAGCAGTTTCTCAGATTCTTCCTTCTAGTTTTATCCTGGGATATTCTTTTCACCATTGGCCTCAATGAGCTCCCAAATGTCCATTCACAGAATGGACAAAACAGTGTTTTCAAACTGCTGAACCAAAAGAAAGATTTGAGTCTGTCAGGTGAATGCACACATCACAAAGCAGTCTCTCAGAAATCTTCTTTCCCATTTTTCTCTGAAGACATTTCCTTTTTCACCATTGGCCTCAATGACTCCAAATATCCTTCACAGATTCTACAAAACAGTGTTTCCAAACTGCTGAATGAAAAGAAGTTTAACTCTGTGAGATGAATGCACATCACAAAGCAGTTTCTCAGAAGCTTCTTTCTAGTTTTTATCTGATATTCCTTTTTCACCATAGCCTCAATGCTCCAAATATCCTTCAGATTCTACAAAACAGTGTTTCCAAACTGCTGAATCAAAAGAAGTTTAACTCTGTGATGAATGCACACATCACAAAGCAGTTTCTCAGAGCTTCTTCTAGTTTTTATCTGGATATTCCTTTTTCACCATAGGCCTCAATGCACTCCCAAATATCCTTCACAGATTCTACAAAACAGTGTTTCCAAACTGCTGAATGAAAAGAAAGTTTAACTCTGTGAGATGAATGCACATCACAAAGTTTCTCAGAAACTTCTTTCTAGTTTTTCTGAAGATATTTTTTTCACCATAGCCTCAATGCTCCCAAATGTCCATTCAGAATGGACAAAAACAGTTTCCAAACTGCTGAATGAAAAGGTTTAACTCTGAGATGAATGCACACATCACAAAGTTTCTCAGAAATTCTTTCTAGTTTTTATCTGATATTCCTTTTTCATTGGCCTCAATGAGCTCCAAATATCCTTCACAGATTCTACAAAACAGTGTTTCCAAACTGCTGAATGAAAAGCAAGGTTTCACTCTATGAGATGAATGCACACATCACAAAGTGGTTTCTCAGAGCTTCTTTCTAGTTTTTATCTGATATTCCTTTTCACCATTGGCCTCAATGCTCAAATATCCTTCACAGAATGGACAAAAACAGTATTTCCAAAGTGCTGAATCAAAAGAAAGGTTTCACTCTCTGAGGTGAATGCACGCTTCTCAAAGCAGTTTCTCAGAAAGCTTCTTTCTAGTTTTTATCTGAATATTTTCTTTTTCATCATAAGCTTCAATGTGCTCCAAATATCCCTTGCAGATTTTGAAAAAACTGTTCCCAAACAGATGAATGAAAAGCAAGGTTTCACTCTATGAGATGAATGCACACATCACAAAACATTTCCTCAGATAGCTTCCTTCTAGTTTTTATCCTTGGATATTCACTTTTTCGTTATTGGCCTTAATGAGCCCCAAAATTTCCATTCACAGGATGGACAAAAACAGTGTTTCCAAACTGCTGAATCAAAAGAAAGTTGAACTCTGTGAGATGAATACAAACATCACAAAGTCTTTTCTCAGAAAGCTTCTTTCTGGTTTTTATCTGAAGATACTTCCCTTTTCACAATAGGCCTGAAAACATTCCCAAATATGCCTTCACCAATTCTACAAAAACAGTGTTTCCAAACTGCTGAGTGAAAAGAAAGTTTTCACTGTGCGAGATGAATGCACACATTAAAGAGCAGTTTCTCAGATAGATTCCTTCTAGTTTTTATACTGGGATATTCACTTTTCACCATTGGCCTAAATGAGCTCCCAAATGTCCATTTGCAGAATGGACCAAAACAGTGTTTCCAAACTGCTCAATCAAAATAAACTTTAAACTTTGTGAGATGAATGAACACATCAAAGCAGTTTTTAGAAAGTTTCTTTCTAGTTTTTATCTGAAGATATATCCTTTTCACCATAGCCTCAATGCTCAAATATCCTTCAGATTCTACAAAACAGTGTTTCCAAACTGCTGAATGAAAAAGAAATTTTAACTCTGTGAGATGAATGCACACATCAAAGCAGTTTCTCAGAAATTCTTTCTAGTTTTTATCCTGGGATATTTTTTTCACCATTGGCCTCAATGAGCTCCAAATGTCCATTCACAGAATGGACAAAACAGTGTTTCCAAACTGCTGAAACCAAAAAAAAGGTTTAACTCTGGGAGATGAAAGCACACATCACAAAGCAGTTTCTCAGAATGCTTCTGATGGTTTTTATGTGAAGATATTTTTTCCACCATAGGCCTCAATGAGCTCCCAAATATCCTTCACAGATTCTACAAAACAGTGTTTCCAAACTGCTGAATGAAAAGAAGGTTTAACTCTGTGAGATGAATGCACGCATCACAAAGCAGTTTCTCAGAAAGCTTCTTCTAGTTTTTATCTGGGATATTTTTTTTCACCATTGGCCTCAATGACTCCCAAATGTCCATTCAGAATGGACAAAACAGTGTTTCCAAACTGCTGAATCAAAAGAAAGTTTAACTCTGTGAGATGAATGCACACACAAAGCAGTTTCTCAGAAGCTTCTTCTAGTTTTTATCTGAAGATATTCCTTTTTCACCATAGGCCTCAATGCTCCCAAATATCCTTCACAGATTCTAAAAACAGTGTTTACTAACTGCTGAATGAAAAGAAATTTTTAACTCTGTGAGATGAATGCACGCATCACAAAGCAGTTTCTCAGAAAGCTTCTTTCTAGTTTTTATCTGAAGATATTTCCTTTTTCACCATAGGCCTCAATGCTCCCAAATATCACTTCTCAGATTCTACAAAAACAGTCTTTCGACACTGCTGAATGAAAAGACAAGTTTATCTCTCTGAGGTGAATGCACACATCACAAAGCAGTTTCCCAGATAGTTTCCTTCTAGTTTTTATCCTGTGATATTCCCTTTTTCAATATTTGCCTCAATGAGCTTCCAAATGTCCATTTGCAGAATGGACAAAAAGAGTGTTTCCAAGCTGCTGTATAAAAAGAAAGTTTTAACCCTGTGAGATGAATGCACACATCACAAAGCAGTTTCTTAGAAAGCTTCTTTCCAGTTTTTATATGAAGATGTTTCCTTTTTCACCATAGGCCTCAATGAACTCCAAACTATCCCTTCATAGATTCTACAAAAACAGTGTTTCCAAACTGCTGAATGAAAAGACAGGTTTAACTCTGAGATGAATGCGTATATCACAAAGCAGTTTCTCAGAAAGCTTTTTTATAGTTTTTCTGAAGATGTTTCCTTTTTCACCATAGGCCTCAATGCTCCAAATGTCCATTCACAGAATGGACAAAACAGTGTTTCCAAACTGAATAAAAAGAAAGCTTTAACTCAGTGAGATGAATGCACATTTCACAAAGCAGTTTCTCAGAAAGCTTTTTTTAAGTTTTTATCTTAGATAATTTCTTTTTCACCATAAGCCTAAAGATGCTCCTAAATATCCCTTCACAGATTTTACAAAAACAGTCTTTCCAAACTGCTGAATGAAAAGACAGGTTTAACTCTGCAAAGTGAATGCGTACATCACAAAGCAGTTTCCCAGATAGCTTTCTTCTAGTTTTTATCCTGTGATATTTGTTTTTTCCCATTGGCCTCAATGAGCTCAAATATCCTTTGCAGATTCTACAAAACAGTGTTTCCAAACTGAATGAAAAGAAAGTTTAACTCTGTGAGATGAATGCATCACAAAGCAGTTTCTCAGATAGCTTCTTTCTAGTTTTATCTGGGATATTCCTTTTTCACCATTGGCCTCAATGCTCCAAATGTCCATTCAGAATGGACAAAACAGTGTTTCCAAACTGCTGAATAAAGAAAGGTTTAACTCTGTGAGATGAATGCACACACAAAGCAGTTTCTCAGAAAGCTTCTTCTAGTTTTATCTGAAGATATTTCCTTTTTCACCATAGGCCTCAATGAGCTCAAATGTCCATTCAGAATGGACAAAACAGTGTTTCCAAACTGCTGAAAAGAAAGTTTAACTCTGAGATGAATGCACACATCACAAAGCAGTTTCTCAGATAGCTTCTTTCTAGTTTTATCTGGGATATTCTTTTTCACCATTGGCCTCAATGACTCCCAAATGTCCATTTGCAGATTCTACAAAACAGTGTTTCCAAACTGCTGAATCAAAGAAAGTTTAACTCTGTGATGAATGCACACATCACAAAGCAGTTTCTCAGAAAGCTTCTTCTAGTTTTATCTGATATTCCTTTTCACCATAGGCCTCAATGACTCCCAAATGTCCATTCAGAATGGACAAAACAGTGTTTCCAAACTGCTGAATCAAAGAAAGGTTTAACTCTGAGATGAATGCACACATCACAAAGCAGTTTCTCAGAAAGCTTCTTTCTAGTTTTATCTGAAGATTTCCTTTTCACCATAGGCCTCAATGCTCCAAATATCCTTCAGATTCTACAAAACAGTGTTTCCAAACTGCTGAAAAAAAAGATAGGTTTAGCTCTGTGATATGAATGCACAAATCACAAAGTTTCTCAGAAAGCTTCTTCTAGTTTTATCTGAAGATTTCCTTTTCACCATAGGCCTCAATGCTCCCAAATATCCTTCAGATTCTACAAAACAGTGTCTCCAAACTGCTGAATGAAAAGAAATGTTTAACTCTGTGAGATGAATGCACACATCACAAAGAGGTTTCTCAGAGCTTCTTCTAGTTTTATCTGGATATTCCTTTTCACCATAGGCCTCAATGCTCCAAATATCCTTCAGATTCTACAAAACAGTGTTTCCAAACTGCTGAATCAAAGAAAGTTTAACTCTGTGAGATGAATGCACATCACAAAGCAGTTTCTCAGAAAGCTTCTTTCTAGTTTTATCTGAAGATATTTTTTTCACCATAGGCCTCAATGCTCCCAAATATCCTTTGCAGATTCTACAAAACAGTGTTTCCAAACTGCTGAATGAAAAGAAAGGTTTAACTCTGTGAGATGAATGCACATCACAAAGCAGTTTCTCAGAAATTCTTTCTAGTTTTATCTGGATATTCCTTTTCACCATTGGCCTCAATGACTCCCAAATATCCTTCACAGATTCTACAAAACAGTGTTTCCAAACTGCTGAATGAAAAGAAAGTTTAACTCTGAGATGAATGCACACATCACAAAGCAGTTTCTCAGAGCTTCTTCTAGTTTTATCCTGGGATATTCCTTTTCACCATAGGCCTCAATGAGCTCCCAAATATCCTTCAGATTCTACAAAAACAGTTTCCAAAGTGCTGGATCAAAAGAAATGTTTAATTCTGTGAGGTGAATGCACATCACAAAGCAGTTTCTCAGAAAGCTTCTTCTAGTTTTATCTGAAGATATTTCTTTTCACCATAGGCCTCAATGCACTCCAAATATCCCTTCAGATTCTACAAAACAGTGTTTCCAAACTGCTGAATGAAAAGAAAGTTTAAACTCTATGAAATGAATGATACATCACAAAGTGGTTTCTCAGATAGCTTCCTTCTAGTTTTTATCCTGGCATATTCACTTTTTTGCCATAGGCCTCAATGAGCTCCCAAATATCCATTCCCAGAATGGACAAAAGGAATGTTTCCAAACTGCTGAATCCAAAGGAAATTTTAACTCTGTGAGGTAAATGCACACATCACAAAGTGGTTTCTCAAAAAGCTTCTTTCTAGTTTATATCCAAAGATATTTCCTTTTTCACCATAGGCTTCAAAGCATTCCCAAATATCCCTTTGCAGATTCTACAAAAAAAACACAGTGTTTCCAAACTGCTGAATCAAAAGAATGGTTCAACTCTGTGAGATGAATGCACACATCACAAAGAAGTTTCTCAGAAAGCTTCTGTCTAGTTTTTATCCTGGGATATTCCTTTTCACCATTGGCCTCAATGAGCTCCCAAATGTCCATTCAGAATGGACAAAACAGTGTTTCCAAACTCCTCAATCAAAAGAAGGTTCACCTCCATGAGATGAATGCACACATCACAAAGCAAATTCTCAGAAACTCTCTTTCTAGTTTGTATCTGATATTTTTTTTCACCATAGGCCTCAATGCTCCAAATATCCTTTGCAGATTCTACAAAACAGTGTTTCCAAACTGAATGAAAAGAAAGTTTAACTCTGTGAGATGAATACACATCACAAAGCAGTTTCTCAGATTCTTCTAGTTTTATCTGATATTCCTTTTTCACCATTGGCCTCAATGAGCTCCCAAATGTCCATTCACAGAATGGACAAAACAGTGTTTCAAACTGCTGAATCAAAGAAAGTTTAACTCTGTGAGATGAATGCACATCACAAAGCAGTTTCTCAGAAATTCTTTCTAGTTTTATCTGAAGATGTTTTTCACCATAGGCCTCAATGCTCAAATATCCCTTCAGATTCTAAAAACAGTGTTTCCAAACTGCTGAATGAAAAGAAAGGTTTAACTGTGAGATGAATGCACACATCACAAGCAGTTTCTCAGATAGCTTCTTCTAGTTTTATCTGATATTCCTTTTTCCATTGGCCTCAATGCTCCAAATATCCATTCACAGAATGGACGAAAAAAGTGTTTCCAAACTGCTGAATCCAAAGAAGTGTTTAACTATGTGAGATGAATGCACATCAAAGCAGTTTCTCAGAAGCTTCTTCTAGTTTTATCTGAAGATATTTCCTTTTCACCATAGGCCTCAATGTGCTCCCAAATATCCTTCACAGATTCTACAAAAAACAGTGTTTCCAAACTGCTGAATGAAAAGAAAGTTTAACTCTGAGATGAATGCACATCACAAAGCAGTTTCTCAGAATTCTTCTAGTTTTATCCTGGGATATTCTTTTCACCATTGGCCTCAATGAGCTCCCAAATGTCCTTCACAGAATGGACAAAACAGTGTTTCAAACTGCTGAATGAAAAGGTTTAACTCTGTGAGATGAATGCACACATCACAAGCAGTTTCTCAGATAGCTTCTTCTAGTTTTATCTGAAGATATTCTTTTTCACCATAGCCTCAATGAGCTCCAAATGTCCTTCACAGAATGGACAAAAAGTGTTTCCAAACTGCTGAATGAAAAGAAAGTTTTAACTGTGAGATGAATGCACATCACAAGCAGTTTCTCAGAAGCTTCTTTCTAGTTTTATCTGAAGATATTTCCTTTTCACCATAGGCCTCAATGAGCTCCCAAATATCCTTCACAGATTCTACAAAACAGTGTTTCCAAACTGAATGAAAAGAAAGTTTAACTCTGAGATGAATGCACACATCACAAAGTTTCTCAGAAATTCTTTCTAGTTTTTATCTGATATTCCTTTTCACCATAGGCCTCAATGTGCTCCCAAATATCCTTCAGATTCTACAAAAACAGTTTCTCAGAAAGCTTCTAGTTTTATCTGAAGATATTCCTTTTCACCATAGGCCTCAATGCTCAAATATCCTTCACAGATTCTACAAAAGAGTGTTTCAAACTGCTGAATGAAAAGGTTTAACTCTGAGATGAATGCACATCACAAAGTTTCTCAGAGCTTCTTCTAGTTTTATCTGAAGATATTTCTTTTCACCATAGGCCTCAATGAGCTCCCAAATATCCCTTCAGATTCTACAAAAAGTGTTTCCAAACTGCTGAATCAAAGAAAGTTTAACTCTGTGAGATGAATGCACATCACAAAACAGTTTCCAAACTGCTGAATCAAAAGGTTTAACTCTGAGATGAATGCACACATCAGCAGTTTCTCAGATTCTTCTAGTTTTATCTGATATTCCTTTTCACCATAGGCCTCAATGCTCCAAATATCCTTGCAGATTCTACAAAACAGTGTTTCCAAACTGCTGAATCAAAAGGTTTAACTCTGTGAGATGAATGCACATCACAAAACAGTTTCCAAACTGCTGAATCAAAAGAAAGTTTAACTCTGAGATGAATGCACATCAAAGCAGTTTCTCAGATTCTTCTAGTTTTATCTGATATTCCTTTTTCACCATTGGCCTCAATGCTCCAAATATCCTTCAGATTCTACAAAACAGTGTTTCCAAACTGCTGAATCCAAAGAAAGGTTTAACTCTGAGATGAATGCACATCACAAAACAGTTTCCAAACTGCTGAATGAAAAGAAAGTTTAACTCTGTGATGAATGCACATCACAGCAGTTTCTCAGAAACTTCTTCTAGTTTTATCTGAAGATATTTCTTTTCACCATTGGCCTCAATGCTCCAAATATCCTTCACAGATTCTACAAAACAGTGTTTCCAAACTGCTGAATGAAAAAGGTTTAACTCTGAGATGAATGCATCACAAAGCAGTTTCTCAGATTCTTCTAGTTTTTATCTGATATTCCTTTTTCCATTGGCCTCAATGCTCCAAATATCCTTCACAGATTCTACAAAACAGTGTTTCAAACTGCTGAATGAAAAGGTTTAACTCTGAGATGAATGCACATCACAAAACAGTTTCCAAACTGCTGCATCAAATGAAAGCTTTAACTCTGTGAGGCGAATGCACACATCACAAGCAGTTTCTCAGAAAGTTTCTTTCTAGTTATTATCTGAAGATATTCCTTTTTCCATTGGCCTCAATGCTCCCAAATATCCTTTGCAGATTCTACAAAACAGTGTTTCCAAACTGCTGAATGAAAAAGGTTTAACTCTGAGATGAATGCACATCACAAAACAGTTTCCAAACTGCTGAATCCAAAGAAAGGTTTAACTCTGTGATGAATGCACATCACAGCAGTTTCTCAGATTCTTCTAGTTTTATCTGAAGATATTTCTTTTCACCATAGGCCTCAATGTGCTCCCAAATATCCTTCAGATTCTACAAAAACAGTTTCTCAGAAAGTTTCTTTCTAGTTTTATCCTGGGATATTTTTTTTCACCATAGCCTCAATGCTCCCAAATGTCCATTTGCAGAATGGACAAAAACAGTGTTTCAAACTGCTGAATCAAAGAAAGTTTAACTCTGTGATGAATGCACACATCAAAGCAGTTTCTCAGATTCTTCTAGTTTTATCTGAAGATATTCCTTTTCACCATAGCCTCAATGCTCCCAAATATCCTTGCAGATTCTACAAAACAGTGTTTCCAAACTGAATGAAAAGAAAGTTTAACTCTGTGATGAATGCACATCACAAAGTTTCTCAGAAAGCTTTTCTAGTTTTATCTGATATTCCTTTTTCCATTGGCCTCAATGCTCCCAAATGTCCATTTGCAGAATGGACAAAAACAGTGTTTCAAACTGCTGAATCAAAGAAAGTTTAACTCTGAGATGAATGCACATCACAAAGTTTCTCAGAAAGTTTCTTTCTAGTTTTTATCTGAAGATATTTCTTTTCACCATAGGCCTCAATGCTAAATATCCTTCACAGATTCTACAAAACAGTGTTTCCAAACTGCTGAATGAAAAGAAAGTTTAACTCTGTGAGATGAATGCACACATCAAAGCAGTTTCTCAGAAGCTTCTTCTAGTTTTATCTGATATTCCTTTTTCCATTGGCCTCAATGAGCTCCAAATATCCTTCACAGAATGGACAAAAACAGTGTTTCCAAACTGCTGAATCAAAGAAAGGTTTAACTCTGTGAGATGAATGCACTAATCACAAAGCAGTTTCTCAGAAAGCTTCTTCTAGTTTTTATCTGAAGATATTTTTTTTTCACCATAGGCCTCAATGCACTCCAAATATCCTTCACAGATTCTACAAAACAGTGTTTCCAAACTGCTGAATCAAAGAAAGGTTTAACTCTGAGATGAATGCACATCACAAAGTTTCTCAGAAAGTTTCTTTCTAGTTTTTATCTGAAGATATTTCTTTTTCGCCATTGGCCTCAATGAGCTCAGAAATATCCATTCACAGAATGGACAAAAACAGTGTTCCTGAACTGCTGAATCAAAAAAAAAGTTTATCTCTGTGAGATGAATGCATACATCACAAACCTGTTACTCAGAAAGCTTCTTTCTAGTTTTCCTCTAAAGATATATCCTTTTTCACCATAGGCCTCCATGCACTCCCAAATCCTTCACAGATTCTACAAAACAGTGTTTCCAAACTGCTGAATCAAAGAAAGGTTTAACTCTGAGATGAATGCACATCACAAAAGTTTCTCAGAAAGTTTCTTTCTAGTTTTATCTGAAGATATTTCTTTTCACCATTGGCCTCAATGCTCCCAAATGTCCATTTGCAGAATGGACAAAAACAGTGTTTCAAAACTGCTGAATAAAAAGAATGGCTTAACTCTGTAGATGAATACACACATCACAAAGCAGTTTCTCAGAAAGCTTCTTTCTAGTTTTTATCTGAATATATTTCCTTTTCACCATAGGCCTCAATGCTCCAAATATCCTTCACAGATTCTACAAAACAGTGTTTCCAAACTGAATGAAAAGAAAGTTTAACTCTGAGATGAATGCACACATCACAAAGCAGTTTCTCAGAAAGCTTCTTCTAGTTTTTATCTGAATATTTCCTTTTCACCATCGGCCTCAAAGAACTCCCAAATGTCCATTCACAGAATTGACAAAAACACTGTTTTCAAACTGCTGAGTCAAAAGAAAGGTTTAACTGTGTGAGATGAATACACACATCACAAAGCACTTTCATAGAAAGCTTCTTCTAGTTTTATCTGAAGATATTCCTTTTCACCATAGGCCTCAATGAGCTCCCAAATATCCTTCAGATTCTAAAAACAGTGTTTCCAAACTGCTGAATGAAAAGAAAGTTTAACTCTGAGATGAATGCACATCACAAAGCAGTTTCTCAGATAGCTTCTTCTAGTTTTATCTGATATTCCTTTTTCCATTGGCCTCAAAGAGCTCTCAAATATCCACTTGCAGAATGGACAAAAACAGTGTTTCCAAACTGCTGAATCAAAGAAAGGTTTAACTGTGAGATGAATGCACACATCAAAGCAGTTTCTCAGAAAGCTTCTTCTAGTTTTATCTGAAGATATTTTTTTTCACCATAGGCCTCAATGCCCAAATATCCTTCACAGATTCTACAAAACAGTGTTTCCAAACTGCTGAATGAAAAGAAAGGTTTAACTCTGAGATGAATGCACACATCAAAGCAGTTTCTCAGATAGCTTCTTCTAGTTTTATCTGATATTTCCTTTTCATAGGCCTCAATGTGCTCCCAAATATCCTTCACAGATTCTACAAAACAGTGTTTCCAAACTGAATGAAAAGAAATTTAACTCTGTGAGATGAATGCACACATCACAGCACAGTTTCTCAGAAAGCTTCTTCTAGTTTTATCTGAAGATATTCCTTTTCACCATAGGCCTCAATGCTCCAAATATCCTTCACAGATTCTACAAAAACTGTTTCCAAACTGCTGAATGAAAAGAAAGTTTAACTCTGAGATGAATGCACACACATAACAAAGCAGTTTCTCAGAAAGCTTCTTTCTAGTTTTATCCTGATATTTCTTTTCACCATTGGCCTCAATGAGCTCCAAATATCCTTCACAGATTCTACAAAACAGTGTTTCCAAACTGCTGAATACAAACTAATGTTTAAATCTGTGAGATGAGTGCACTCATCAACACAGCAGTTTCTCAGAAAGCTTCTTCTAGTTTTATCTGATATTCCTTTTCACCATAGGCCTCAATGCTCCAAATATCCATTCACAGAATGGACAAAACAGTGTTTCCAAACTGCTGAATGAAAAGAAATGTTTAACTCTGTGAGATGAATGAAGACATCAAAGCAGTTTCTCAGAAAGCTTCTTCTAGTTTTATCTGATATTTCCTTTTCACCATAGGCCTCAATGCTCCAAATGTCCATTCAGAATGGACAAAACAGTGTTTCCAAACTGCTGAATGAAAAGAAAGGTTTAACTCTGTGAGATGAATGCACATCAAAGCAGTTTCTCAGATAGCTTCTTCTAGTTTTATCTGGATATTCCTTTTCACCATTGGCCTCAATGCTCCCAAATGTCCATTTGCAGAATGGACAAAACAGTGTTCCAAACTGCTGAATAAAGAAAGGTTTAACTCTGTGAGATGAATGCACACACAAAGCAGTTTCTCAGAAAGCTTCTAGTTTTATCTGAAGATATTTCCTTTTCACCATGGCCTCAATGAGCTCCCAAATATCCTTCACAGATTCTACAAAAACTGTTTCCAAACTGCTGAATGAAAAGAAAGGTTTAACTCTGAGATGAATGCACATCACAAGCAGTTTCTCAGATAGCTTCTTCTAGTTTTATCTGAGATATTCCTTTTCACCATTGGCCTCAATGCTCCAAATGTCCATTCACAGAATGGACAAAACAGTGTTCCAAACTGCTGAATAAAGAAAGGTTTAACTGTGAGATGAATGCACATCAAAGCGGTTTCTCAGGAAGCTTCTTTCTAGTTTTATCTGAAGTTATTTCCTTTTTCACCATATTCCTCAATGCTCCAAATATCCTTCACAGATTCTACAAAACAGTGTTTCCAAACTGCTGAATCCAAAGAAAGTTTAACTCTGTGAGATGAATGCACATCACAAAGTGGTTTCTCAGATAGCTTCTTTCTAGTTTTATCTGAGATATTCCTTTTCACCATTGGCCTCAATGCTCCCAAATATCCTTCACAGATTCTACAAAACAGTGTTTCCAAACTGCTGAATGAAAAGGTTTAACTCTGTGATGAATGCATCACAAAGCAGTTTCTCAGAAGCTTCTTCTAGTTTTTATCCTGGATATTCCTTTTCACCATTGGCCTCAATGAGCTCCAAAATGTCCATTCACAGAATGGACAAAACAGTGTTCCAAACTGCTGAATGAAAAGAACACTTTAACACTGTGAGATGAAAGCACACATCAGAAAGCAGTTTCTCAGAGCTTCTTTCTAGTTTTTCTGAAGATATTTTTTTTCACCATAGGCCTCAATGAGCTCCCAAATATCCTTCAGATTCTACAAAAGAGTGTTTCAAACTGCTGAATGAAAGTTTAACTCTGTGAGATGAATGCACACATCAAAGCAGTTTCTCAGAGCTTCTTCTAGTTTTTATCCTGATATTCCTTTTTTCCATTGGCCTCAATGAGCTCAAAATGTCCATTCACAGAATGGACAAAACAGTGTTCCAGACTGCTGAATCCAAGGAAAGGTTTAACTCTGTGAAATGAATCCACACATCACAAAGCAGTTTCTCAGAAAGCTTCTTTCTAGTTTTTATCTGAAGATGATTTCCTTTTAATGACAGGACTCAAAGGACTGCAAAATATCCTTAAGTACATTCTACAAAAACAGTTTTTCCAAACTGCTGAATGAAAAGAAAGGTTTAGCTCTGAGATGAATGCACACATCACAAAGTTTCTCAGAAGCTTCTTCTAGTTTTTATCTGAATATTCCTTTTCACCATTGGCCTCAATGAGCTCCAAATATCCATTCAGAATGGACAAAACAGTGTTTCCAAACTGCTGAATCAAGAAAGTTTAACTCTGTGAGATGAATGCACATCACAAAGCAGTTTCTCAGAAAGCTTATTTCTAGTTTTTATCTGAAGATGTTTCCTTTTCACCATAGGCCTCAATGCTCCAAATATCCTTCAGATTCTACAAAACAGTGTTTCCAAACTGCTGAATGAAAAGAAAGATTTAACTCTGTGAGATGAATGCACACACATCACAAAGCAGTTTCTCAGAAGCTTCTTCTAGTTTTATCCTGATATTCTTTTTCACCATTGGCCTCAATGAGCTCCAAATATCCATTCACAGAATGGACAAAACAGTGTTTCCAAACTGCTGAATCAAAGAAAGTTTAACTCTGTGAGATGAATGACACATCACAAAGCAGTTTCTCAGAAACTTCTTTCTAGTTTTTATCTGAAGATATTCCTTTTCACCATAGGCCTCAATGCTCCCAAATATCCTTGCAGATTCTACCAAAACAGTGTTTCCAAACTGCTGAATGAAAAGAAAGTTTTGCATCTGGGTGATGAATGCACACATCACAATGCAGTTTCTCAGATACGTTCCTTCTAGTTTTTATCTGAAGATATTTTTTTTCACCATTGGCCTCAATGAGCTCAAATGTCCATTCAGAATGGACAAAACAGTGTTTCCAAACTGAATCAAGAAAGGTTTAACTCTGTGAGATGAATACACATCACAAAGCAGTTTCTCAGAAAGCTTCTTCTAGTTTTTATCTGAAGATATTTCCTTTTCACCATAGGCCTCAATGCACTCCCAAATATCCTTCAGATTCTACAAAACAGTGTTTCTAAACTGCTGAATGAAAAGAAAGTTGTAACTCTGTGAGATGAATGCACACATCACAAAGTTTCTCAGAAAGCTTCTTTCTAGTTTTTCTGAAGATATTTCCTTTTTCATAGGCCTCAATGCTCAAATATCCTTCAGATTCTACAAAACAGTGTTTCCAAACTGCTGAATGAAAAGAAAGGTTTAACTGTGAGATGAATGCACACATCCCAAAGTGGTTTCTCAGATAGCGTCCTTCTAGCTTTTATCCTGGGATGTTCGCTTTTTCACCACTGGCCTCAATGAGCTCCCAAATGTTCATTCGTAGGATGGACAAAAACAGTGTTTCCAAACTGTTGAATCTAAAGAAAGGTTTAAATTTGTGAGGTAAATGCACACATTACAAAGCCCTTTCACAGGAAGCTTTTTTCTAGTTTTTATCTGAAGATCTGAAGATGTTCCCTTTTACAACATAGGCCTCAACGTGCTCCCAAATATCCCCTCACAGATTCTACAAAAGCAGTGTTTCCAAACTGCTGAATGAAAAGATATTTTTAACTCTTTGAGATGAATGCAGATATCATAAAGCAGTTTGTCAGATAGCTTCCTTGTGTTTTATATACTTGGATAATGGCTTTTTTGCCATTGGCCTCAATGAGCTAACAAATGTCCATTCATAGGATGGACAAAAACAGTCTTTCCAAACTGCTGAATACAAGAAACTTTTTAACTCTGTGAGATGAATGCACACATAAGAAAGCATTTTCTCAGAAAGCTTCTTTCTAGTTTTTATTTGAAGATGTTTCCTTTTTCACTATAGGCCACAATCCGCTTTAAAACTCACTTCCCAGGTTCTACAAAAAGTGTTTCCAAACTACTGAATGAAAAGAAAGGTTTAACACTGTGAGATGAATTTACACATCACAAAGCGGTTTCTCAGATCTTCTTTCTAGTTTTATCCTGGGATATTCTTTTTCACCATAGGCCTCAATGAGTCCCAAATGTCCATTTGCAGAATGGACAAAAACAGTATTTGCAAACTGCTGAATCCAAAGAAAGTTTATCATTGTGAGATGAATGCACATCACAAAACAGTTTCTCAGAAGCTTCTTCTAGTTTTTATCTGAAGATATTTCCTTTTCACCATAGCCTCAATGCACTCCAAATATCCTTCAGATTCTAAAAAAACAGTGTTTCCAAACTGCTGAATAAGAAGAAAAGTTTAAATCTGTGAGATGAATGCACACACCACAAAGAAGTTTCTCAAAAAACTACTTTCTAGTTTTTATCTGGATATTCTTTTCACAATTGGCCTCAAAGAGCTCCCAAATGTCCATTCACATAATGGACAATAACAGTGTTTCCAAACTGCTGAATCAAAAGAAAGTATAACACTTTGAGGTAAATACCCACCTTATAAAGCAGTTTCTTAGAAATCTGCTGTCTAGTTTTTATCTGAAGATATTCTTTTTCTCCATAGGCCTCAATGTGCACCTAAATATCCCTTCACAGACACTACAAAAACTGTATTTCCAAATAGTTGAATGAAAAGACACTCTGCCTGGTGAATGCACACATCACAAAGCGGTTTCTCAGATTCTTCTTCTAATTTTTATCTGAATATATTTTCACCATAGGCCTCAATGCACTCCTAAATATCCATTCATGGATACTACAAAAACAGTGTTTCCAAACTACGAATGAAAAGAAAGGTTTAAGTCTGTGGGATGAATGCACACATCACAAGGCAGTTTCTCAAATAGCTTCCTTCTTGTTTTTATCCTGTAATATTCAGTTTTTCACCACTGGCCTCAAGGAGCTCCTAAATATCCATTTGCAGTATAGACAAAAACAGTCTTTCCAAACTGCTAAATCCAAAGAAAGGTTTAACTCTGTGAGATGAATGCAAACATCAAAAAGTGGTTTCTCAGATAGCTTCCTTCTAGTAATTATCCTGGATATTCCTTTTCACCATAGGCCTCAATGCTCCAAATATCCTTCACAGATTCTACAAACACAGTGTTTCCAAACTGCTGAATGAAAAGAAAGGTTTAACTCTGCAAGATGAATGCACACATCACAAAGCAGTTTCTCAGATAACTTCCTTCTAGTATTTATCCTGGGATATTATCTTTTTTGCCATTGGCCTCAATGAGATCTCAAATGTGTATTCACACAATGGACAAAAACAGTGTTTCCAAACTGCTGAATCCAAAGAAAGGTTTAACTCTGTGGGACGAATGTGCACATCACAAAGCAGTTTCCCAGAAAGCCTCTTTCTAGTTTTTACCTGAAGATATTTCCTTTTCACCATAGCCTCAATGCTCCCAAATGTCCTTCACAGATTCTAAAAAACAGTGTTTCCAAACTGCTGAATCAAAGAAAGTTTAACTCTGTGAGATGAATGCACATCACAAAGCAGTTTCTCAGAAAGCTTCTTTCTAGTTTTATCTGAAGATATTTCCTTTTCACCATAGGCCTCAATGCTCCCAAATATCCTTTGCAGATTCTAAAAACAGTGTTTCCAAACTGCTGAATCAAAGAAAGTTTAACTCTGTGAATGAACACATCACAAAGCAGTTTCTCAGAAAGCTTTCTAGTTTTATCTGATATTTCCTTTTTCACCATAGGCCTCAATGTGCTCCCAAATATCCTTGCAGATTCTACAAAACAGTGTTTCCAAACTGAATCAAAGAAAGTTTTAACTCTGTGAGATGAATGCACACATCAAAGCAGTTTCTCAGAAAGCATCTTTCTCGGTTTTATGTGAAGTTATTTTCTTTGTCACCATAGGCCTCAATGAGCTCCCAAATGTCCCTTCACAGATTCTACAAAACAGTGTTTCCAAACTGCTGAATGAAAAGAAATTTAACTCTGTGAGATGAACACATCACAAAGCAGTTTCTCAGATAGCTTCTTCTAGTTTTATCCTGGATATTCCTTTTTTCCATTGGCCTCAATGAGCTCCCAAATGTCCTTCACAGATTCTACAAAAACAGTGTTTCCAAACTGCTGAAGCCAAAGAAATGTTTAAGTCTGTGAGATGAATGCAAACGTCACAAAGCAGTTTCTCATAAAGCTTCTTTCTAGTTTTTATCTGAAGATGCATGCTTTTTCACCATAGGCCTCAATGCGTTTCAAAATATCCCTTCACAGATTGTACAAAAACAGTGTTTCCAAACGGCTCAATGAAAAGAAGGTTTAACTCTGAGATGAATGCACACATCACAAAGCAGTTTCTCAGAAAGCTTCTTCTAGTTTTATCCTGGATATTCCTTTTTCACCATTGGCCTCAATGAGCTCCAAATGTCCATTCACAGAATGGAAAAAACACGGTGTTTCCAAACTGTTGAATCAAAAGAAAGGTTTAACTTTATGAGATGAATGCACACATCACAAAGCAGTTTCTCAGATAACTTCTTTCTAGTTTGTTTCTGAAGATATTTTATTTTTCACCATAGGCTTCAATGCTCAAATATCCTTCACAGAATACAAAACAGTGTTTCCAAACAGCCAAATCAAAGTAAAGGTTTAACTCTGTGAGATGAATGCACACATTGCAAAGCAGTTTCTCAGAAAACCTCTTTCTAGTTTTTATATGAAGATATTATCTTTTCACCATTGGCCTCAATGCTCCCAAATATCCTTTGCAGATTCTACAAAACAGTGTTTCCAAACTGCTGAATCAAAAAAAGGTTTACCTCTGTGAGATGAATGCATGTATCACAAAGTAGTTTCTCAGAAAGCTTCTTTCTGGTTTTATCTTAGGATATTTCCCTTTTCACCATGGTCTCAATGAGCTCCCAAATGTCCATTCGAAAAATGGACAACAACAGTGTTTCCAAACTGCTGAATGAAAAGGTTTAACTCTGTGAGATGAATGCACATCACAAAGCAGTTTCTCAGATTCTTCTAGTTTTATCTGAAGATATTTCCTTTTTCATAGGCCTCAATGAGCTCCAAATATCCTTGCAGATTCTACAAAACAGTGTTTCCAAACTGCTGAATGAAAAGAAAGTTTTAACTGTGAGATGAATGCACATCACAAAGCAGTTTCTCAGATAGCTTCTTCTAGTTTTATCTGGATATTCTTTTCACCATAGGCCTCAATGCTCCCAAATGTCCTTCACACAATTGACTAAAAGACGGTTTCCAAAATTCCGATTGGAAAGATAGGTCTAACTCTGTGAGATGAATGCACACATCCCAAAGCAATTTCTCAGATAGCTTCCTTCTAGTTTTTATTCTGGGATATTCACTTTTTCGCAATTGGCCTCAATGAGCTTCCAAATTTCCATTCACAGAACGAACAAAAACAGTGTTTCCAAACTTCTGAATCCAAAGAAAGGTTTAACTCTGTGAGATGAATGCACACATGCCAAAACAGTTCCTCAGAAAGCTTTTTCTAGTTTTTATCTGAAGATATTTCCTTTTTCACCATTGGCCACAATGCACTCCCAAATATCCCTTAGCAAATTCTTCAAAACCAGTGCTTCCAAACTGCTGAATGAAAGGAAAGGTTTAACACTGCGAGATGAATGGACACACAAAGCAGTTTCTCAGAGCTTCTTCTAGTTTTATCCTGGATATTCCTTTTTCACTGTAGGCCTCAATGAGCTGCCAAATATCCCTTCATGGATTCTACAAAACCACTGTTTCCAAACCGTTGCATTCAAAGAATGGTTAAACTCTGTGAGATGAATGCACACGTCACAAACCAGTTTCTCAGATAACTTCTTTCTAGTTTTATCTGGGATATTCCTTTTTCACCATTGGCCTCAATGAGCTCCAAATATCCTTCACAGAATACAAAACAGTGTTTCCAAACTGCTGAATCAAAGAAAGTTTAACTCTGTGAGATGAATGCACATCACAAAGCAGTTTCTTAGAAAACTTCTTTCTAGTTTTATCTGAAGATTTTTCCTTTTTCACAATAGGTCTCAATGTGCTACAAAATATCGCTTTGCAGATTCTACAAAAACATTGTTTCAAACTGCTGAATGGAAAGAAAGTTTTCCCTCTGCGAGATGAATGCACATATCACAAAGTGGTTTCTCAGATAGCTTCCTTCTTCTTTCTATCTTGGGATATTCATTTTTTCACCATTGTCTTCAATGAGCTTTCAATGTCCTTCACAGAATGGACAAAAAGACTGTTTCCAAACAGCTGAGTTGAAAGAAAGGTTAAACTCTGTGAGATGAATGCACACATCACAAAGCAGTTTCTAAGAAGCTTCTTCTAGTTTTATCCTGGATATTCCTTTTCACCATTGGCCTCAATGCTCCCAAATGTCCATTGCAGATTCTACAAAACAGTGTTTCCAAACTGCTGAATGCAAAGAAAGATTTTACTTTGTGAGAAGAATGCACATATCACAAAGCAGTTTCTCAGAAAGCATCTATCTATTTTTTAGCTGAAGATATTTCCTTTTTCACCATAGGCCTCAATGCGCTCACAAATACTCTTTCATGGATTCTACCAAAACCTTGTTTCCAAACTGCTGAATGAAAAGAAGGTTTAACTCTGTGAGATGAATGAACACATCACAAAGTTTCTCAGAAAGTTCTTTCTAGTTTTATCTGAAGATATTCTTTTCACCATTGGCCTCAATGCTCAAATATCCTTCAGATTCTACAAAATAATGTTTTCAAACAGCTGAATGAAAATAAAGGTTTAAGTCTGCAAGATAAATGCACACATCAGAAAGCAGTTTCTCAGATAGCTTCATACTAGTTTTTATCCTGGGATATTCACTTTTCACAGTTGTCCTCAATGAGCTTTCAATGTCCTTCACAGAATGGACAAAAAGACTGTTTCCAAACTGATGAATCAAAAGAAGGGTTTGACTCTGTGAGATGAATACACATCACAAAGCAGTTTCTCAGAAGCTTCTTTCTAGTTTTATCTGAAGATATTTCCTTTTCACCATAGCCTCAATGCTCCCAAATATCCTTCACAGATTCTACAAAAACAGTTTCCAAACTGAATGAAAAGAAAGTTTAACTCTGTGAGATGAATGCACACATCAAAGCAGTTTCTCAGAGCTTCTTCTAGTTTTATCCTGATATTTTTTTCACCATAGGCCTCAATGTGCTCCAAATATCCTTCAGATTCTAAAAACAGTGTTTCAAACTGCTGAATGAAAAGAAAGTTTAACTCTGTGAGATGAATGCACATCACAAAGTTTCTCAGATAGCTTCTTTCTAGTTTTATCTGATATTCCTTTTTCACCATTGGCCTCAATGAGCTCCCAAATGTCCATTCAGAATGGACAAAACAGTGTTTCCAAACTGCTGAATCAAGAGAAAGGTTAACTCTGTGAGATGAATGTACACATCACAAAGCAGTTTCTGAGAAAATTTCTTTCTATTTTTTAGCTGAAGATATTTCCTTTTTCACCATAGGCCTCAATGCGCTCACAAATACTCTTTCATGGATTCTACCAAAACCTTGTTTCCAAACTGCTGAATGAAAAGAAGAGTTTATCCTGGAGAGATGAATACACACATCACAAAGCAGTTTTTCAGAAAGCTTCCTTCTAGTTTTTATCCTGAGTTATTTACTGTTTCTCTATTGGCTTCAAGGAGTTCCAAAATGCCCATTTACAGAATGGACAAAAACAGTGTTTCCAAACTGCTGCATCCAGAGAAAGGTTTAACTCTGTGAGGTGAATGCACTCATCACAAAGCAGTTTCTCAGAAATCTTTCTAGTTTTTCTCTGAATATATTTCCTTTTTCACCATAGACCTCAATTTGATCCCAAATATTCTTTTGCAGATTCTACAAAAACTGTGTTTCCAAACAGTTCCATTAAAAGAGGTTTACTCTGTCAGATGAATGCACACATACAAAGCAGTTTCTCAGAGCTTCTTCTAGTTTTATCCTGGGATATTCTTTTCACCATAGCCTCAATGAGCTCCCAAATCTCCATTATCAGAATTGACAAAAACAGTGTTTCCAAATTGCTCCAAAAAGGAAAGGTTTAACTCTGTGAGATGAATGCACTCATCAGAAGGCAGTTTCTCAGAAAGTTTCTTTCCAGTTTTTCTCTGAAGATATTTCCATTTTCACCATAGGCCTCAATGCACTCCCAAATATCCCTGCACAGATTCTACCAAAACAATGTTTCCAAACTGCTCAATGAAAGGAAAGCTTTCAATCTGTGAGATGAATGCACACGTCACAAAGCAGTTTCTAAGAAAGTTTCTTTCTAGTTTTTATCCTGATATTCCTTTTCACCATTGGCCTCAATGCACTGCAAAGTATCTCTTCACAGATTCTAAGAAAACAGTGTTTCTAAACTGCTGAATGAAAAGAAAGGTTTAACTCTGTGAAATGTATGCAAACATCACAAACCAGTTTCTCAGATATCTTCTTTCTAGTTTTCCTCTAAAGATATATCCTTTTTCACCATAGGCCTCCATGCACTCCAAATATCCTTCACAGATTCTACAAAACAGTGTTTCCAAAGTGCTGAATGAAAAGAAAGGTTTAACTCTGTGAGATGAATGCACATCACAAAGTTTCTCAGATAGCTTCTTTCTAGTTTTCTATGAAGATATTTCCTTTTTCACCATAAGCCTCAATGTGCTTCAAATATCCATTCACAGATTTTACAAAACAGTGTTTCCAAACTGCTGAATGAAAAGAAAGTTTAACTCTGAGATGAATGCACACATCACAAAGCAGTTTCTCAGAAAGCTTCTTCTAGTTTTATCCTGGGATATTCCTTATTCCCCATAGGGCTCAATGGGCTCCCAAATGTCCATTTGCAGATTCTACAAGACAGTGTTTCCAAGCTGCTGAATCCAAAGAAAGCTTTAACTCTGTGAGATAAATGCACACTTCACAAAGCAGTTTTTCAGAAAGCTTCTTTCTAATTTTTATCTGAAAATATTTATTTTTCCCCATAGGCCTCAATGTGCTCCAAATATCCTTCAGATTCTACAAAACAGTGTTTCCAAACTGCTGAATCAAAAAAAGGTTTACCTCTGTGAGATGAATGCACACATCACAAAGCAGTTTCTCAGATAGCTTCTTCTAGTTTTATCCTGATATTCCTTTTCACCATTGGCCTCAATGCACTCCAAATGTCCATTTGCAGAATGGACAAAAACAGTATTTGCAAACTGCTGAATCCAAAGAAAGGTTTAACTCTGTGAGATGAATGCACACATCACAAAGCAGTTTTTCAGAAAGCTTCTTTCTAGTTTTATCCTGGGATATTCACTTTTCACCATTGTCCTCAATGAGCTTTCAATGTCCTTCACAGCATGGACAAAAAGACTGTTTCCATACCGCTGAATAGAAAAAAGTTTTAACTCTGTGATGTGAATGCACATATCACAAAGCCATTTCACAGAAAGCTTCTTTCTAGATTTTATAAGAAGATATTCTCTTTTCACCATAGGCCTCAATGAGCTCCAAATATCCCTTGCAGATTCTACAAAAACAGTGTTTCCAAACTGCCGAATGAAAAGAAAGGTTTAACTCTGAGATGAATGCAACATCACAAAGCAGTTTCTCAGAAGCTTCTTCTAGTTTTATCTGAAGATATTTCCTTTTCACCATTGGCCTCAATGAGCTCCCAAATGTCCATTTGCAGATTCTACAAAACAGTGTTTCCAAACTGCTGAATGAAAAGAAAATTTTAACTCTGTGAGATGAATGCACATCACAAAGCAGTTTCTCAGAAAGTTCTTTCTAGTTTTATCTGAAGATATTTCCTTTTCACCATTGGCCTCAATGAGCTCCCAAATATCCTTTGCAGATTCTACAAAACAGTGTTTTCAAACTGCTGAATACACAGAAAAGTTTAACTCTGTGAGATGAATGCGCACATCACAAAGCAGTTTCTCAGAGAGCTTCTTCTAGTTTTATCTGGATATTTCCTTTTCACCATAGCCTCAATGACTCCCAAATGTCCATTCACAGATTCTACAAAACAGTGTTTCCAAACTGCTGAATGAAAAGAAAGGTTTATCTCAGTGAAATGAATGCACACATCACAAAGCAGTTTCTCAGAAATCTTCTTTCTAATTTTGATCTGAAGATGTTTCCTTTTTCACAAAAGGCCTCAAGTCACTCCCAAATATAGATTTGCAGGTTCCACAAAAATGATGTTTCCAAACTGCTGAATGAAAATGAAGTTTAACTCTGTGAGATGAATAGACACATCACAAAGCTTTTTCACAGATAGATTTTTTCTAGTTTTTATCATGGAATATTCACTTTTTCACCTTCGTCCTCAATTAGCTACAAAATATCCATTCGCAGAGTGGAAAAAAACAGTGTTTCCAAACTGCTGAATAAAAAGAAAGGTTTACCTCTTTGAGATAAATGCACACATCACAAATCAGTTTCTCAGAAATCTTCTTTCTAGTTTTTATATGAAGGTATTTTCTTTTCACCATAGGCCTCAATGTGCTCCAAATATCCTTTGCAGATTCGACAAAAACAGTGTTTCCAAACTGCTTAATGAAAAGAAAGGTTTAACTCTGTGATGAATGCACATCACAAAGCAGTTTCTCAGAAACTTCTTTCTAGTTTTTATCTGGATATTCCTTTTCACCATAGCCTCAATGCTCCCAAATGCCCATTCACAGAATGGACAAAAACAGTGTTTTCAAACTGCTGAATCAAAAGAAAGATTTAACTCTGTGAGATGAATGCACAAATCAGAAAGGAATTTCTCAGAAAGCTTCTTTCTAGCTTTTATCTGAAGATAATTTCTTTTTCACCATAGGCCTTAACGTGCACCCAAATATTCCTTCACAGATGATTAAAAAAAAGTCTTTCCAAACTGCTGAATCAAAAGAAAGGCTTATATCTGTGAGATGAATGCAAACATCACAAAGTGCTTTCTCAGATAGCTTCCTTCCACTTTTCATCCTGGGATATTCACTTTTTTTGCAATTGGCTTCAATGAGCTCTGAAATGTGCATTCACAGAATGGAAAAATACAGTGTTTCCATACAGCTGAATGAAAAGAAAGGCTTAATTCTGTGAGATTAATGCACACATCACAAAGCAGTTTCTCAGAAAGCCTCTTTCTAGTTTACATCTGAAGATCATTTCTTTTTCACCATAGGCCTAAATGCGACCACAAATATCCCTTTGCAGATCCTACAAAAACGGTGTTTCCAAATTGATCAATCAAAGGAAAGGTTGAACTTTGTGAGATGAATGCACACATCACAAAGTGGTTTCTCAGATAGCTTCCTGTTAGCTTTTATCCTGGGATATTCCCTTTTTCACCATTGGCCTCAATGAGCTCCCAAATGTCCTTTCACAGAATGGACTGAAACAGTGTTTCTAAACTGCTGAATTAAAAGAAAGGTTTAACTCTGTGAGACTAATGCACACATCAGAGAGCAGTTTCTCAGAAAGCTTCTTTCTACTTTTTATCTGAAGATATTTTTTTTTCACCATAGGCCTCAATGTGCTCCCAAATATCCTTCAGATTCTAAAAAACAGTGTTTCAAAACCGCTGAATCAACGAAAAGGTTTCACTCTATGAGATGAATGCACACATCACAAAGCAGTTTCTCAGAGAGCTTCTTCTAGTTTTATCCTGATATTTCCTTTTTCCATAGGCCTCAATGCTCCCAAATGTCCATTCACAGAATGGACAAAACAGTGTTTCCAAACTGCTGAATCAAAGAAAGTTTTAACTGTGAAATGAATGCATACATCACAAAGCAGTTTCTCAGAAGCTTCTTTCTAGTTTTATCTGAAGATATTTCCTTTTCACCATAGGCCTCCATGCACTCCAAAATATCCCTTTGCAGATTCTACAAAAACGTGTTTCCAAACTGCTGAATGAAAAGAAAGTTTTAACTGTGAGATGAATGCACATCAAAGCAGTTTCTCAGAGCTTCTTCTAGTTTTATCCTGATATTTCCTTTTTCACCATTGGCCTCAATGCTCAAATGTCCATTCAGAATGGACAAAAAGAGTGTTTCCAAAAAGCTTAATCAAAAGAAAAGTTTCCCTCTGTGAGATGAATGCATACATCACAGAGAAGTTTATCAGAAAGCTTTTCTGTAGTTTTTCTCTGAAGATGTTTTTTTCACCATTGGCCTCAATGCTCCCAAATGTCCATTCACAGAATGGACAAAACAGTGTTTCCAAACTGCTGAATCAAAGAAAGGTTTAACTCTGTGAGATGAATGCACATCAAAGCAGTTTCTCAGAAAGCTTCTTCTAGTTTTTATCTGAAGATATTTTTTTCACCATAGGCCTCAATGCTCCCAAATATCCCTTCACAGATTCTACAAAAACAGTGTTTCCAAACTGCTGAATGAAAAGAAAAGTTTAACTGTGCAAGATGAATACACACATCACAAAGCAGTTTCTCAGATATCTTCCATCTAGTTTTCATCCTGGGATATTCATTTTTTCGCCATTGGCCTCAATGAGCTCCCAAATGTCCATTTGCAGATTCTACAAAAACAGTGTTTTGAACCTGCTGAATTCAAAGAAAGTTTTAACTCTGTAAGATAAAAGCACACATCACAAAGCAGTTCCTCAGAAAGCTTCTTTTTAGTTTTTATCTGAAGATATTTCCTTTTTCACTGTAGTCCCCAATGCACTCTCAAGTATTTCTTAGAATATTCTAAGAAAACAGTGTTTCCAAACTGCCGAGTGAAAAGACAGTTTTAACTCTGTGAGATGAATACACACATCACAATACGGTTTCTCAGATAATTTCCTTCTAGTTTTTATCTGGGATAATTTCTTTTCACCATTGGCCTCAATGCTCTCCCAAATGTCCATTCACAGAACGGACAAAAACACTGTTACCAAACTGCTGAATCCAAAGAAAGTTTTAACTCTGTGATGAATGCACATCACAAAGTTTCTCAGAAAGCTTCTTCTAGTTTTTATCTGGATATTCCTTTTTCCATAGGCCTCAATGCTCAAATATCCTTCACAGAATGGACAAAAACAGTGTTTCCAAACTGCTGAATCAAAGAAAGTTTAACTCTGTGAGATGAATGCACATCACAAAGCAGTTTCTCAGAAAGCTTCTTCTAGTTTTTATCTGATATTTCCTTTTTCACCATAGGCCTCAATGCACTCCAAATTTCCACTTGCAGATTCTACAAAACAGTGTTTCCAAACTGCTGAATGAAAAGGTTTAACTCTGTGATGAATGCATATCAAAAAGCAGTTTCTCAGAAAGTTTCTTTCTAGTTATTATCTGATATTTCCTTTTTCCATTGGCCTCAATGCTCAAATGTCCATTCACAGAATGGACAAAACAGTGTTTCCAAACTGAATCAAAAGAAAGTTTAACTCTGAGATGAATGCACATCAAAGCAGTTTCTCAGAGCTTCTTCTAGTTTTTCTGAAGATATTTTTTTCACCATTGGCCTCAATGCTCCCAAATATCCTTCAGATTCTACAAAAAGTGTTTCCAAACTGCTGAATCAAAGAAAGTTTAACTCTGTGAGATGAATGCACACATCAAAGCAGTTTCTCAGCTTCTTCTAGTTTTTATCTGAAGATATTCCTTTTTCACCATAGCCTCAATGCTCCAAATGTCCATTCAGAATGGACAAAACAGTGTTCCAAACTGCTGAATCAAAGAAAGTTTAACTCTGAGATGAATGCACACATCAAAGCAGTTTCTCAGAAAGCTTCTTCTAGTTTTTATGTGCAGATATTTCCTTTTTCACCATAGGCCTCAATGCACTCCAAATATCCTTCAGATTCTACAAAACAGTGTTTCCAAACTGCTGAATCCAAAAAATGGTTTACCTCTGTGAGATGAATGCAAGCACCACAAGCAATTTATGAGAAAGATTCTTTCTAGTTTTTATCTGAGGATGTTTCCTTTTTCACCATAGGCCTCACTGTGTTCCCAAATATCCCTTCACAGATTCTACAAAAATGGTGTTTCCAAATTTCTGAGTGAAAAGAAAGGTTTAACTCTGCTAGATGAATGCACATCACAAAGCACTTTCTCAGATAGCTTCTTCTAGTTTTTCTGAAGATATTTCCTTTTCATAGGCCTCAATGCACTCCAAATATCCTTCACAGATTCTACAAAACAGTGTTTCCAAACTGCTAAATTGAAAGAAAGATTTAACACTGTGAGATGAATGCACACATTACAAATCAGTTTCTCAGAGCTTCTTCTAGTTTTTATCTGAAGATATTTCCTTTTTCCATAGGCCTCAATGCACTCCAAATATCCTTCACAGATTCTACAAAAACAGTGAGTGTTTCCAAACTGCCGAATGAAAAGAATGTTTGATCTCTGTGAGATGAATGCACACAGCACAAAGCAGTTTCTCACATAGCTTCCTTCTTGTTTATATTCTGGGATAATTGCTTTTTCCACATTGGCCTCAATGAGATACAAAATGTCCATTCACAAAATGGACAAAAAGAGTGTTTTCAAACTGCTGAGTCAAAAGAAAGGTTTAACTGTGTGAGATGAATACACACATCACAAAGCACTTTCATAGAAAGCTTCTTTCTTGTTTTTATCTTAAGATTTTACCTTTGTCACCATAGACCTCAATGCGCTCAAACATATCCCTTCACAGATTCTACAAAAAGTGTTTCCAAACTGCTTAATGAACACAGAGGTTTGATTCTATGATATGAAAACATACATCACAAAGGGGTTTCTCAGATAGCTTCTTTCTAGATGTTATCCTGGGATACTCACTTTTTCACCACTGGCCTCAGTGAGCTCCCAAATGTCCATTCACAGAATGGACAAAAACAGTGTTTCCAAACTGCTGAATCCCAAGAAAGTTTAGCACTGTGTGATGAATGCATAATTCACAAAGCAGTTTCTCAGAAAGTTTTTATATGATGATAATTCCTTTTTCACCATAGGCCTCAATGTGCTCCCAAATATCACTTCATGGATTCTACAAAAACAGTGTTTCCAAAGTTTTGAATGAAAAGAAAGGTTTAACTCAGATAGATGAAAGCACACATCACAAAGCAGTTTCTCAGAGAGCTTCCTTCTAGTTTTGATCCTGGAATATTCTCTTTGTCACCATTGGCCTCAATGAGCTCCAAAATGTCCATTCCAGAATGGACAAAACCAGTGTTACCAAACTGTTGAATCCAAAGAAATGTTTAACTCTGTGAGATGAAGGCTCGCATCACAAAGCAGTTTCTCAGAAAGCTTCTTTCAAATTTTTACATGAATATATTTCCTTTTTCACCATAAGTGTCAATGTGCTCCCAAATATCCTTGCAGATTCTACAAAACAGTGTTTCTGAAACTCTGAATGAAAAGAAAGATTTATCTCTGTGAGATGAATGCATACATCACAAAGCAGTTTCTTAGATAGCTTCCTTCTAGTTTATTTCCTGGGATAATCGCTTTTTCGACATTGGCCTCAATGACTTCCGAAATGTCCATTCGCAGAATAGAAAAAAAGAGTGTTTCCAAACTGCTGAATCCAAAGAAAGGTTCAACTCTATGAGATGAATGCACACATCACAAAGCAGTTTCTCAGAAATTTCATTCTAATTTTTCTTGGAAGATATTTCCTGTTTCACGGTAGGCCTCAAGGTGCTCCCAAATATCCCTTTGCAGATTCTATAAAAACAGTGTTTCCAAACTGCTCAATCAAGAGGAAGTTTTAACTCTGTGAGATGAATACATACGTCGCAAAGTAGTTTCTCAGAAAGTTTTTTTCTTGTTTTTCTCTGAAGATGTTTCCTTTTTCACCGTAGGCCTCAGTGCACTCCCAAATATGACTTTGCAGATTCCATAGAAACAGTGTTTCCAAACTGCAGAATGAAAAGAAATGTTTAACTCTGCAAGATTAATGCACACATCACAAAATTGTTACTTATTTACCTTCCTTCTAGTTTTATCCTGGGATATTCACTTTTTCACCATTGATCTCAATAAGCTCCAAAATATCCATTCACAGAATGGACAAAAACAGTGTTTCCAAACTACTGAATCAAAAGAAAGGTTTAAATCTGTGAGATGAATGCAGATATCACAAAGCAGTTTCTCAGAAAGCTTCTTTCTAGTTTTATCTGAAGATATTTCCTTTTTCACCATAGGCCTCAATGCTCCCAAATATCCTTTGCAGATTCTACAAAACAGTGTTTCCAACAGGCTTAATCAAAAGAAAGGTAAAAATCTCTGAGATGAATGCACACATCACAAAGCAGTTTCTCAAGCTTCTTTCTAGTTTTATCCTGGATATTCCTTTTTCCATTGGCCTCAATGAGCTCCCAAATGTCCATTGCAGAATGGACAAAACAGTGTTTCCAAACTGCTGAATGAAAAGAAAGATTTAACTCTGTGAGATGAATGCACACGTCACAAACCAGTTTCTCAGAAGCTTCTTTCTAGTTTTATCTGAAGATATTTCCTTTTCATAGGCCTCAATGCTCAAATATCCCTTCGCAGATTCTACAAAAAACAGTTTTTCCAATCTGCTGAACTAAAAGAGAGGTTTAAATCTGTGAGATGAATGCACACATCAGAAACCAGTTCCTCAGATGGCTTCCTTCTAGTTTTTATCCTGGGATTTTCACTTTTTCACCATTGGCCTCAATGATCTCCCAAATGTCCATTCTCAGAAGGTTCAAAAACAGTGCTTCCAAACTGCTGAATCCAATGAAATGTTTAACCCTTTGAGATGAATACACACATCACAAAGCAGTTTCACAGAAAGCTTCTTTCTGGTTTTTATTTGAAAATGTTTCCTTTTTCACAAGAGGCCTCAATTCACTACCAAATATCCCTGTGCAGATTCTGTAAAAACAATGATTCCAAACTGCTGAATGAAAAGAAAGGCTTACATGTGCGAGTTGAATGCACACATGTGAAAGCGGTTTCTCAGAGAACGTCTTTCTAGTTTTTATCCTGGGGTATTCACTTTTTTGCCATTGGCATCAATGTGCTTCCAAATGTCCACTCACACAATGGTCAAAAACAGTGTTTCCAAACTGCTGAAGGCAAAGAAACTTTTAACTCGGTGAGATGAATGCACACACCATGAAGCAGCTTCTCAGAAAGCTTCTTTCCTGTTTTTGTCTGAGGATGTTTCCTTTTTCACAATAGGCCACAATCCGCTTTAAAACTCACTTCCCAGGTTCTACAAAAAGTGTTTCCAAACTACTGAATGAAAAGAAAGGTTTAACACTGTGAGATGAATTTACACATCACAAAGCGGTTTCTCAGAGAGCTCCCTTGTAATTTTTATCATTGGATATTCACTTTTTCATCAGTGGCCTCAATAAACTTCCCAAATGTCCATTCACAGAAAGGACAAAAACAGTGTTTCCTAACTGCTGAATCAAAGGAAAAGTTTTACACTGTGAGATGAATGCACACATCTCAAAGCAGTTTCTCAGAAAGTTTCTTTCCAGTTTTTATCTGAAGATATTTTCTTTTTCACCATAGGCCTCAATGCACTCCCAAATATCCATTTGCAGATTCCACAAAAACAGTGTTTCCAAACTGCTGAATGAAATATTTAACTGAGATGAATGCACACATCGCAAAGCAGTATCTCAGATAAATTCTTTCTAGTTTTTATCCTGGGATATTCCTTTTTCATAGGCCTCAATGTGCACCTAAATATCCCTTAGCAGATTCTACAAAAACAGTGTTTCCAATCTGCTCAATAAAAAGAAACATTTACCTCTGTGAGAAGAATGCACACATCCAAAGCGGTTTCTCAGGAAGCTTCTTTCTAGTTTTATCTGAAGTTATTTCCTTTTTCACCATAGGAAATACCAAATATCCCTTCGCAGATCCTACAAAAACAGTGTTTCCAAACTGCTGAACCAAAAGAGAGGTTTAACTCTGTGAGATGAATGCACACATCACACAGTGGTTTCTCCGATATCTTCCTTCTAGTTTTTATACTGGGATATTCGCTTTATCATTAAGCTTCTTTCTAGTTTTTTTCTGAAGCTATTTCATTTTTCAACATAGGACTCAATGCAATCCAAAACATACCTTCATAGATTCTACAAAAACAGTGTTTCCAAACTGCTAAATGAAAAGAAAGGTTTAGCTCTGCTTGATGAATGCACACATCTCAAAGCAGTTTCTCAGATTCTTTCTAGTTTTATCCTGGGATATTCCTTTTTTCCATTGGCCTCAATGAGCTCCAAATGTCCATTTGCAGAATGGACAAAACAGTGTTTCCAAACTGCTGAATGAAGAAAGTTTAACTCTGTGAGATGAATGCACATCACAAAACAGTTTCTCAGAAATTCTTTCTAGTTTTATCTGAAGATATTCTTTTCACCATAGGCCTCAATGCTCCAAATATCCTTCAGATTCTACAAAACAGTGTTTGCAAACTGCTGAATGGAAAGAAAGATTTAGCTCTGTGAGATGAATGAACCCATCTCAAAGCAGTTTCTCAGAAAGCTTCTTCTAGTTTTATCTGAAGATATTTTTTTTCACCATAGCCTCAATGCTCCAAATGTCCTTCACAGATTCTAAAAACAGTGTTTCCAAACTGCTGAAAGAAAAGAAAGCTATATCTCTGCGAGATGAATGCACACATCACAAAGCAGTTTCTCAGAAGCTTCTTCTAGTTTTATCCTGAAGATATTTCTTTTTTTCATAGGCCTCAATGTGCTCCCAAATATCCCTTCACAGATTCTAAAAACAGTGTTTCCAAACTGCTGAATCAAAGAAAGTTTAACTCTGTGAGATGAATGCACATCACAAAGCAGTTTCTCAGAAGCTTCTTCTAGTTTTATCTGATATTTCTTTTCACCATTGGTCTCAATGAGCTCCCAAATATCCATTCACAGAATGGTCAAAAACAGTGTTTCCAAACTGCTGAATCAAAAGAAATCTTTAAATCTGTGAGATGAGTGCCCATATCAGAAAGCAGTTTCTCAGAAAGCTTCTTTCTAGTTTTCATGTGAAGATATTTCCTTTTTCACCATAGGCCTCAATGCTCCAAATATCCTTGCAGATTCTAAAAACAGTGTTTCCAAACTGCTGAATCAAAGAAAGTTTAACTCTGAGATGAATGCACATCACAAAGCAGTTTCTCAGAAACTTCTTCTAGTTTTATCTGAAGATATTTCCTTTTTCACCATTGGCCTCAAGGCACTCCGAAATATCCCTTCTCATATTCAACAAAAAAAGTGTTTCGAAACTGTTGAATAAAAAGAAAGGATTAACTCTGTGTGATGACTGCACACATAACAAAGCAGTTTCTCAGAAATTCTTTCTAGTTTTATCTGAAGATATTTTTTTCACCATAGGCCTCAATGAGCTCCCAAATGTCCATTGCAGATTCTACAAAACAGTGTTTCCAAACTGCTGAATCAAAAGAAATGTTGAACTCTGTGAGATGAATGCACACATCAGAAAGCAGTTTCTAAGAGAGCTTGTTTCTAGTTTTTATCTGAAGATGTTTCCTTTTTCACCATAGGCCTCAATGTGATCCCAAATATCCTTTCACAGATTCTACAAAAACAGTCTTTCCAAACCGCTGAATGAAAAGAAAGGTTTAACTTTGTGTGATGAATGCATACATCACAAAGCTGTTTCTCAGAGAGCTTCCTTCCAGTTTTATCTGGATATTCCTTTTTTCCATTGGCCTCAATGAGCTCCCAAATGTCCATTTGCAGAATGGACAAAACATTGTTTCCAAACTGCTGAATCCAAAGAAAGGTTTCCAAACTGATCAATGAAGAGAAAGTTTTAACTCAGCAAGATGAATGCACACATCACAAAGCAGTTTCTCAGATAGCTTCTTTCTCGTATTTATCCTGGGATATTCACTTTTACACCGTTGGCCTCCGTGAGCTCCTGAATGTCCATTCACAGAATGGACACAAACAGTGTTTCCAAACTACTGAATAATAAGAAAAGTTTAACTCTGTGAGATGAATGAAGACATCACAAAGAGTTTCACAGAAAGATTCTTTCCACTTTTATATGAAGATGTTTCCTTTTTTACCAAGGGCCTCAACACGCTCCCAAATATCCCTTCACAGATTCTAAAATAAATGGGGTTTTCCAACTGCTGAATACAAACAGAGGTTTAAATCTGTGAGATAAATGCGCACATCAGAAAGAAATTTCTCAGGAAACTTCTTTCTAGTTGTTATCCTGGGATATTTGCTCTTTTACCATTAGCCTCAAAGACCTCCCAAATGTCCATTCACAGAATGAACAAAAACAGTGTTTCCAAACTGCTGAATGAAAAGAAAGGTTTAAATTTGCAAGATGTATGCACATGTCACAAAGCAGTTTCTCAGAAAGCTTCCTTCTAGTTTTTGTCTGAAGATATTTCCTTTTTCACTATAGGCCTCAATGCACTCCTTAATATCCCTTTGCAGATTCTAAAAAAAAAACCGTGTTTCCAAAGTGGTCCATTAAAAGAAAGGTTTAACTCTTTGAGATGAATGCACACATCACAAAGCAGCTTCTCAGAAACCTTCTTTATAGTTTTATCATGGGATATTTCTTTTCACCACTGGCCTCAATAAGCTCCCAAATGTCCATTTGCAGAATGAACAAAAGCAATGTTTCCCAACTGCTGAATCCAAAGAAAGCTTTTACTCTCTGGACGTCAATGCACACATCACAAAGCAGATTCAGAGAAAGTTTCTTCCTAGTTTTTATCTGAAGATGTTTCCCTTTTCACCATAGGCCTCAATTCACTCCCAAATATCCCTTCCCATATTCTACAAAAACAGTGTTTCCAAACTGCTTCAACCATAGAAAGGTTAAACTATGTGAGATGAATGTACTCCTCACAAAGCAGTTTCTAAAAAAGCTTCTTTCTAGATTTTATCCTGGGATATACCCTTCTTCACCACTCGCCTCAATGAACTCCCAAATGTCCATTCTCAGAATGGACAAAAGCAGTGTTTCAAATTGCTGAAATCAAACAATTTTTTAACTCTTTGAATTGAATGTACACATCACAAAGCAGTGTCTCTGAAAGCTTCTTTCTATTTTTATGTGAAGATATTTTCTTTTTCACCATAAGCATCAATGTGCTCCCAAATATTCCCTTGCAGATTCTACAAAAACAGTGTTTTCAAACTGCTGAACCAAGGAAAAAGTTCAATTCTGTGAGATGAATGCACACACCCAAAACAGTTTCTCACAAAGCTTCTTCTAGTTTTATCCTGGGATATTCCTTTTCACCATTGGCCTCAATGCTCCCAAATGTCCATTCACAGAATGGACAAAACAGTGTTTCAAACTGCTGAATCAAAGAAAGTTTAACTCTGTAAGACGAATGCACACATTGCAAAGCAGTTCCTCAGAAAGCTTCTTTCTAATTTTTATATGAAGGTATTTCCTTTTTCACCATGGGTCACCATGTGCTCCCAAATATCCCTTCACAGATTCTACAAAAACAGTGTTTCCAAACTGCTGAATGAAAAGAAAAGTTTAACTGTGCAAGATGAATACACACATCACAAAGCAGTTTCTCAGATATCTTCCATCTAGTTTTCATCCTGGGATATTCATTTTTTCGCCATTGGCCTCAATGAGCTCCCAAATGTCCATTTGCAGAATGGAAAAACACAGTGTTTCCAAACTGCTGAATTGATAGAAAGATTTAACTCTGTGAGATAAAAGCACACATCACAAAGCAGTTCCTCAGAAAGCTTCTTTTTAGTTTTTATCTGAAGATATTTTTTTTTTCACCATAGGCCTCAATGCTCCAAATATCCTTCACAGATTCTACAAAACAGTGTTTCCAACCTGCTGCATGAAAAGAAAAGTTTACCTCTGTGAGATGAATGCACACATCACAAAGATGTTCATCAGATAGCATCCTTCTAGTTTTTATCCTGGGATATTCGCTTTTTGCCATTGGCCTCAATGATCTCCCAAATGTCCATTCACAGAATGGATGAAAAAAGTGTTCCCAGACTGCTGAATCCAAGTAAAGGTTTAGCTCTATGAGATGAATGCAGACAACACAAAGCACTTTCTCAGAAAGCTTCTTTCTAGTGTTTATCTAAAGATGTTTCCTTTTTCACCATAGGCCTCTAGGCACTCCCAAATATTCCTTCACAGATTCTACAAAAACTGTGTTTCCATACTGCTGAAAAAGAAAGGTTTAACTCCGTGAGATGAATGCACACATCACAAAGCAGATTTTCAAATAGCTTCCTTTTAGTATTTATCCTGGGATATTTACTTTTTCACCATTGGCCTCAAGGAGCTCCCAAATGTCCATTTGCATAATGGAAAAAACAGTGTTTCCAATATTCTGAATCAAAAGAAAGGTTTAAGTCTGTGAGATGAATGCACACATCACAAAGCAGTATCTCAGAAAGTTTCTTCCTAGTTTTTATCTGAATATTTCCTTTTTCAACATAGGCCTCAATGCGATCAAAAATATTCCTTCGCAGATTCTACCAAAACGTTGTTTCCAAACTGCTGAATGAAAAGAAGAGTTTAATCCTGCAAGATGAATGCATACATCCCAAAGCAGTTTCTCAGATAGCTTCTTCTAGTTTTATCCTGGATATTTCTTTTTGCCATTGGCCTAAATTAGCTCCCAAGTGTCCATTCACAGAATGTACAAAAACAGTGTTTCCAAACTGCTGAATTCAAATAAAGGATTAACTCTGCAAGACAAATGCACGTATCACAAAGTAGTTTTCCGAAAGCTTCTTTCTGGTTTTTATCTGAAGATATTTCCTTGTTTACCATAGGCTTCAATGCTCCAAATATCCTTCAGATTCTACAAAACAGTGTTTCCAAACTGATGAATGAAGGAAAGATTTAACTCTGCGAGATGAATGCACACATCACCAAGTCGTTTCTCTGAGAGGTTCCTCCTAGTTCTTATCATGGGATATTCAAATTTATGCAATTGGCCTCAATGAGCTCCAAAATGTCCATTCGTAGAATGGACAAAAACAGTGTTTACAAACTGCTGAATCCAAAGAAAGTTTTAACTGTGAGATGAATGCACACATCACAGAGCGGTTTCTCAGAGAGCTTCCTTCTGGTTTTATCTGAAGATATTTCCTTTTCACCATAGGCCTCAATGTGCTCAAATGTCCCTTTGCAGAATTGACAGAAAGAGTGTTTCCAAACTGCTGAAACCCCCAAAATGTTTAACTCCATGAGTTGAAAGCACACATCACAAAGCAGTTTCTCATTGTTTCTTTCTAATTTTTATCTCAAGTTATTTCCTTTTTCACTGTAGGCCTCAGTGTGCTCCCAAATAATCCTATGCAGATTCTACAAAAACAGTGTTTCCAAACTGCTGAATGAAAATAAATGTTTAAATCTGTGAGATGAATGCACACACAAAGTGGTTTCTCAGAGAGCTTCTTTCTAGTTTTATCCTGGGATATTCACTTTTTCCATAGGCCTCAATGAGCTCCAAATGTCCACTTGCAGATTCTACAAAACAGTGTTTCCAAACTGCTAAATCAAAAGAATATTTTAAAACTGTGAGATGAATGCACACATCACAAAGCAGTTTCTCAGAAAGTTCTTTCTAGTTTTATCTGAGATATTTTTTTTCACCATAGGCCTCAATGCTCCCAAATATCCTTGCAGATTCTACAAAACAGTGTTTCAAAACTGCTAAATGAAAATAAAGGTTTAACTCTGTGAGATGAAAGCACACATCGCATAGCTGTTTCTCAGATAGCTTCTTTATAGTTTTTATCTGGGATATTCCTTTTTCATAGGCCTCAATGAGCTCCCAAATGTCCATTTGCCAACTGGACAAAATCAGTGTTTCAAACTGTTGAATTAAAAGTAAGTTTTAACTCTGTGAGATGAATGCATACATCACAAAGCAGTTTTTCAGAAAGCTTCTTTCTAGTTTTTATCTGAAGATGTTTCCTTTTTCACCATAGCCCTCAATGCACTCCCAAATATCCCTTTGCAAATAATACAAAAATGGTGTTTCCAAACTGCTGAATGGAAAGAAAGGTTTATCTCTGTGAGATGAATGCATACATCACACAGGTTTCTTAGATAGTTTCCTTCTAATTTTTATCTTGGGATATTTGTTTTTTCACCATTGGCCCCAATGAGTTCCCAAATGTCCATTCACAGAATGGACAAAAGCAGTGTTTCTAAACTGCTTAATCCAAAGAAAGCTTTAACTGTGTGAGATGAATGAACACATCACAAAGCAGTTTCTCAGAAAGCTTCTTTCTATTTTTTATCTTAAGATATTTCCTTTTTCACCATAGCCTCAATGACTCCCAAATGTCCATTTGCAGAATGGACAAAACAGTGTTTCAAAACTGCTGAATGAAAAGAAAGTTTTAACACTGTGAGATGAATGCACATCACAAAGTTTCTCAGAAAGTTTCTTCTAGTTTTTATCCTGGGATATTCTCTTTTGCACCATTGGCATCAATGAGTTCAAAAATGTCCATTTAGAGAATGGACAAACACAGTGTCTCCAAACTGTTGCATCAAAAGAAAGGTCTAACTCTGTGAGATTAATGCACACATAGCAAAGCAGTTTCTCATAAAGCTTCCTTCTAGTTTTTATCAGAAGATATTTTCTTTTTTACCAAAGGTCTCAAAGCACTCCAAAATATCCCTTCACAGTTTCTATGAAAACAGTGTTTCCAAACTGCTGAATGACAGAAGAGTTTAACTCTGCAATATGAATGTCCACATCCCAAAGTTGTTTCTCAGATAACTTCCTTCTAGTTTTTATCCTGGGATATTCTCTTTTTCATCATTGGCCTCAAAGAGCTCACAATGTCCATTCATAGGATGGACCAAAATAGTGTTTTCAAACTGCTGAACCAAAGGAAAGTGTAATTCTTGAGATAAGTGCACACACCAAAAAAGCAGTTTCTCAGAAAGTTTCTTTTTGCTTTCTATCTGAAGACATTTTCTCTTTCACCATAGGTCTCAATATGCTCCCAAATGTCCCTTTGCATATTCTACAAAAGCAGTGTTTCCAAACAGCTGAATCAAAAGAACGGTTTGACCCTTTGAGATGAAGGCACACATCACAAAGTAGTTTCTCAGATAGCTTCATTCTAGTTTTTATCCTAGGATATTCACTTTTTCACCATTGTCCTAAATGAACTACAAAATATCCAATCACTGAAACGAAAAAACATTGTTTCAAAACTGCTGAATCAAAAGAAAGTTTCAGCTCTGTGAGAAGAATGCACATGTCACAAAGAAGTGTCTCAGAAGCTAGTTTATAGTTTTTATCCGAACATATTCCTTTTTCCATAGGCCTCAATGCACTCCAAATATCCCTTCACAGATTCTACAAAACAGTGTTTCAAACTGCTGAATCAAAAAAAGTTTTAAGTCTGTGAGATGAATGCATACATCTCAAAGATTTCTCAGATATCTTCCTTCTAGTTTTTATCCTGGGATATTTGCTTTATCATTAAGATTCTTTCTAGTTTTTATCCGAAGATGTTTCCTTTTTCACAATAGGCCTCAATGCACTCCCAAATATCCCTTCACAGATTCTACAAAAACAGTTTTTCCAAACTGCTGAACGAAAAGAAATGTTTACCTCTGTGAGAGGAATGCACACATCCCTAATTGGTTCCTCAGATAATTTCCTTCTAGTTTTTATCTTGGGATATTCGCTTTTTTGCCATTGGCCTCAATAAGCTCCCAAACTTCCATTTGCAGAATGGACAAAAACAGTGTTTCCAAACTACTGAATGCAAAGAAAGTTTTAACTCAGTGAGATGAATGCACACATTTGAAATCAGTTTCTCAGCAAGCTTATTTCCAGTTTTTATCAGAAGATATTTTCTTTTTCACTGTAGGCCTCAATGTGCTCCCAAATATCCCTATGCAGGTTCTACAAAAACAATGTTTCCAAACTGCTGACATGAAAGAAATGTTTACCTCTCTGGGATGAATGCACACATCACAAAGCAGATTATCAGATAATTTCCTTCTAGTTTTTAATCCTTGGATATTTTCTTTTTTGCCATTGCCCTCAATGATCTCCCAAATGTCCACTCGCAGAATGGGCAAAAACAGTGTTTCCAAACTGCTGAATCCAAAGAAAGGTTTAACTCTGTGAGATGAATGCACACATCACAAAGCAGTTTCTCAGATATCTTCCTTCTAGTTTTTATCGTGAGATATTCACTTTTTCTCCATTGCCCTCAATGAGCACCAAAATGTCCATCTGCAGAATAGACAAAAACAGTGTTTCCAAACTGCTGAATAGAAAGAAAGGTTTAACTCTGAATCGAATGTACTCATCAAAAGGCTGTTTCTCAGAAAGCTTCTTTTTTGTTTTTATCTAAAGATATTTCCTTTTCATAGGCCTCAATGCACTCCAAATATCCTTCACAGATTCTACAAAAACAGTGTTTCCAAATTGCTGAATCCAAAGAAAGTTTAACTCTGTGAGATGAATGACACATCACAAAGCAGTTTCTCAGAAACTTCTTCTAGTTTTTATCTGAAGATATTCCTTTTTCACCATAGGCCTCAATGACTCCCAAATATCCTTCAGATTCTACAAAGAGTGTTTCCAAACTGCTGAATGAAAAGAAAGGATTAACTCTGTGAGATGAATTTACACATCACAAATCAGTTTCTCAGATCGCTTCTTCTAGTTTTATCCTGGGATATTTCTTTTTTCACCATTGTCCTCAATGAGTTCCCAAATGTCCATTTGCAGAATGGACAAAACAGTGTTTCAAACTGCTGAATCCAAAGAAAGGTTTAACTCTGTGAGTTGAATGCACACAACACAAAGCAATTTCTCAGAAAGATTCTTCTAGTTTTTATCTGGGATATTCCTTTTCACCATAGGCCTCAATGACTCCCAAATATCCTTGCAGATTCTACAAAACAGTGTTTCTGAACAGCTGATGGAAAAGAAAGGTTTACTTCTGTGAGATGAGTGCACACATCACAAAGCACTTTCGCAGATAGCTTCCTTCTAGTTTTTATCCTTGGATATTCACTTTTTCACCTTTGGCTTCAATGAGCTCCCAAATGTGCTTTCTCAGATTCTACAAAAACCGAGTTTCCAAACTGCTGAATGGAAAGAAAGTTTAACTCTGTGAGATGAATGCACATCACAAGCAGTTTCTCAGATAGCTTCTTCTAGTTTTTATCTGGGATATTCCTTTTCACCATTGGCCTCAATGAGCTCCCAAATGTCCATTCACAGATTCTACAAAACCAGTGTTTCCAAATTGGTGAATCAAAGGACGTCTTAACTCTGTGAGATGAATGCACACATCCAGAGCAGTTACTCAGAAAGCTTCTTTCTCTTTTTTATCTGAAGACATTTTTTTTCACCATAAGCCTCAATGCACTCCCAAATATCCTTTGTCAGATTCTATGAAAACGGTGTTTCCAAATTGATCAATCAAAGGAAAGGTTGAACTTTGTGAGATGAATGCACACATCACAAAGTGGTTTCAGATGCTTCTTCTAGTTTTTATCTGGGATATTCCTTTTCACCATAGGCCTCAATGTGCTGCCAAATATCCATTTACACACTCTTCAAAAACAGTGTTTCCAAACTGCTCAATCAAAAAAAAGGATGAACATTGTGAGAGGAATGCACACTTCACAAAGCAGTTTCTCAGAAAGCTTCTGTCTAGTTTTTATCTGAAGATGTTTCTTTTTTCACCGTAGACCTCAATGTGCTCCAAAATATCCCTTTGTAGATTCAACAAAAGCAGTGTTTCCAAACTGTTGAATGGAAAGAAAGGTTAAAGTCTGATACATGAATGCTCATATCACAAAGCAGATTCTCAGTTAGCTTTCTTCTAGTTTTTATCTTGGGATATTCACTTTTTCACAATTGACCTCAATTAGCTCCCAAATGTCCATTCACAGAATGGACAGAAACAGTGTTTCCAAACTGCTGAATCCAAAGAAAAGTTTAACTGTGTGAGAGGAATGTACACATCACAAAGCAGTTTCTCAGAAAGCATCTTTCTAGTTTTTATCCGATTATATTTCCTTTTTCACCATCGGCATCAATGTGCTGCAAAACTTCCCTTCTCATATTCTACAAAACAGTGTTTCCAAGCTACTGGATTAAAAGAAAGTTTGAACACTGTGAGATGAATGCACACACATAAAAGCACTTTCACAGAGCTTCTTCTAGTTTTTATTATAGGATATTTGCTTTTTCACCAGTGATCTCGATGAGCTCCCAAATGTGCATTTGCAAAATGGACAAAAAGAGTGTTTCTGAACTGCTAAATCCCAAGAGAAGTTTAACTCTGTGAGATGAATGCACACATCACAAAAGTTTCTCAGAAAGATTCTTTCTAGTTTTATCTGAGATATTTCCTTTTCACCATAGGCCTCAATGTGCTCCAAATATCCCTTTCAGATTCTACAAAACAGTGTTTCCAAACTACTGAATCAAAGAAGGTTTAACTCTGCAGGATGAGCGAACACATCACAAAGCAGTTTCTTGGACAGCTTCCATCTAGTTTTTATCCTGGGATATTCCTTTTTTCACTTTGGCATCAGTTAGCTCCCAAATGTCCATTCACAGAATGGACAAAACAGTGTTTCCAAACTGAATGAAAAGAAAGTTTAACTCTGTGAGATGAATGCACACATCAAAGCAGTTTCTCATTAAGCTTCTTTGTAGTTTTATCTGAAGATATTTCCTTTTCACCATAGGCCTCAATGTGCTCCCAAATATCCTTCACAGATTCTAAAAACAGTGTTTACAAACTGCAGATTAAAAAGAAGGGTTTAACTCTCTGAAATGAATCTACACATCACAAATCAGTTTCTCAGAAAACTTCTTCTAGTTTTTATCCTGGGATATTCCTTTTCCATTGGCCTCAATGAGTCCCAAATGTCCATTCACAGAATGGACAAAACAGTGTTTCCAAACTCCTGAATCCAATGTAAGGATTAGCTCTGTTGCATGATCGAACACATCACAAAGCAGTTTCTCAGAATGCTTCACTCTAGTTTTTATCTGAAGAAATTTTCTTTTTCAACTTAGGACTCAATGCACTCCAAAATATACCTTCACAGATTCTACAAAAACAGTGTTTCCAAACTTGTGAATTCAAAGATTTAAATCCACGAGACGAATGCACACATCACAAAAGAGATTCTCAGGTATCTGCCTTCTAGTTTTTTATCCTCGGATATTCACTTTTTTGCCTTTGGCGTCAATGAGCTCCCAAATGTTCATTTGCAGAATGGATAAAAACAGTGTTTCCAATCTGGTAAATCAAAAGAAAGGTTTAACTCTGTGAGATGAATGCACACATCACAAAGCAGTTTCTCAGAAAGATTCTTTCTAATTTTTATCTATAGGTGTTTCCTTTTGCTCCATAGGCCTCAATGCACTTCCAAATATCCCTTTGAAGGTTCTACAAAAGCAGTGGTTCCAAGCTGCTGAATGAAAGAAAGGTTTAACTCTATGAGATGAATGCTCACGTCACAAATCTGTTTCTCATATAGCTTCCTTCTATTTTTTATGCTGGGACATTCTCTTTTTTGTCATTGGCCTCAATGAGCTCCCAAATGTCCATTTGCAGAATGGACAAAAACAGCGTTTCCAAACTGCTGAATACAGAGAAATATTTAACTCTGTGAGATGAATGCACACATCACAAAGTGGTTTCTCAGAAAGCTTCTTTCTAGTTTTTATCAGAATATGTTCCTTTTTCACCAGTCTTCAACGTGCTGTCAAATATCCCTTCACAGATTCTACAAAAATAGTGTTTCCAAACTGCTGAAGGAAAATAAAGGTTTAACTCTGCAAGATGAATGCACACATCACAAAGCAGTTTCTCAGATATCTTCTTTCTAGTTTTTATGATGGTATATTTGCTTTTTAACCATTGGCCTCAATGATCTACCAAAAGACCATTCACAGAATTCACAAAACCAGTGTTTCCAAATGGCTGAATCCAAAGAAAGGTTTAACAAAGTGAGTTGAATGCATACATCAGAAAGCAGTTTGTCAGAAACCTACTTTCTAGTTTTTCTCTGAAGATATTTCCTTTTTCACCTTAGGCCTCAAAGCGCTACATAATATCTCTTCGCAGATTCTAATAAAACAGTGTTTTCAAACTGCTGAATAAAAAAAGGTTTAACTCTGTGAAATGAATGCACACATCACAAATTAGCTCCTCAGATAACATCCTTCTAATTTGTATCCTGGGATATTCACTTTTTCACCATTGGCTTCAATGAGCTCCCAAATGTCCATTTGCAGAATGGACAAAAACAGTGTTTCCAAACTGCTTAATTCAAATAAACATTTAACTCGGTGAGATGAACGCACACACCACAAAGCAGTTTCTCAGAAAGCTTCTTTCTAAATTTTATCGGAAGTTATATCCTTTTTCACCCTAGGCATCATTGCTCTCCTAAATATTCTTTGTCAGATTCTACAAAAAAAGGGTTTCTGAACAGCTGAATGAAAAGAAAGGCTTAACTCCGTGAGGTGAATGCACATATCAAAAAGCTGCTTCTCAGAAAGATTCTTTCTAGTTTTTATCTGAATATATTTCCTTTTACACCATAGGCCTCAATGTGCTGCCATATATTTCTTCATAGATTCCATGAAAACAGTGATTTCAAACTGGTGAATGTAAAGAAAGGTTTAACTCTGTGAGATGGATGCACACATCACAAAGCGATTTCTCAGATAGCTTCCTTCTAGTTTTTATCCTGGCATATTCACTTTTTTGCCTTTGGCATCAATGTGCTTCCAAATGTCCACTCACACAATGGTCAAAAACAGTGTTTCCAAACTGCTGATTCCAAAGAAAGGTTTATCTCTCTGAAAAGAATGCACACACATCCCAAAGGTGTTTCTCAGAAAGCTTCTTTCTAGTTTTTATCTGAGAATATTTTGTTTTTCACCATAAGCCCCAATGTGCTCCCAAATATACCTTTGAAGATTCCTCAAAAACAGTGTTTCTAAACTGACGAATGAAATGAAACTTTTAAATCTGGGAGATGAATGCCCACATGACAAAACGGTTTCTGAGATAGCTTCCTTCCAGTTTTTCTCCTGGGATATTTGCTTTTTTGCCATTGGCCTCAAAGATCTCCCAAATGTCCTTTCACAGAATGGCCAAAAACAGCGTTTCCAAACTGCTTAATCAAAAGAAAGGTTTATCTCTGTGAGATGAATGCACTTATCAAAAAGCAGTTTCTCATAAAGGTCCTTTCCAGTTTTTATTTGAAGATGTTTCCTTTTTCACCATAGGCCTAAATGCACTCCCAAATATCCCTTCTCAGATTCCACAAAAACAGTGTTTCCAAACTTCTGAATAAAAATGTAATTTAAATCTGTGACATAAATGCACACTTCACAAGGCAGTTTCTCAGAAAGCTTCGTTCTATTTTTTTCCAGGATATTCACTGTTTCACCAGTGACCTCAATGAGCTCCCAAATGTCAATTCACAGAGTGGACAAAAACAGAGTTTCCAAACTGCTGAATCCAAATAAAGTTGTACACTGTGAGATGAATGCACACAACACAAAGTAGTTTCTTATAAAGTCTCTAGTTTTAATCTGAAGATATTTCCTTTTTCACTATAGGCCACAAGGCACTACTAAATATCTCTTCACAGATTCTAAGGAAACAGTGTTTCCAAACTGCTGAATGAAAAGAAAGGTTTAATTCTGAGAGTAAATGCACACATCACAAAGTGGTTTCTCAGACAGTTTCTTCTAGTTTTTATCCTTTGATATTCACTTTTTTGACATTAGCCTCAATGAGCTCCCAAGTGTCCATTCACAGAATGAAAAAAAAACAATGTTTCAAAAGTACTGAATCCAAAGAAATGTTTAACCCTGTGAGATGAATGCACACTTAATAAAGCAGTTTCTCAGAAAACTTCTTCTAGTTTTTTTCTGAAGATATTTCCATATTCACGGAAGGCCTCAATGCGCTCCCCAATATCCTTCCACAGATTCTACAAAACCATTGCTTCCAAACTAGTAAATGAAAAGAAAAGTTTAACTCTGAGATGAATGCACACATCACAAAGCCGTTTATAAAATAGCTTCCTTCTAATTTTTATCCTGGGATATTCACTTTGTCACCGTTGGCCTCAATGAACTCCCAAATGTCCATTCACCCAATGGACAAAAACAGTGTTTCCAAACTGCTGAATCCAGAGAATGGTGTAACTATGTGAGATGAATGCACACATATCAAAGCATTTTCTCAGAAAGTTTCTTCCTAGTTTTTATATGAAGATATTTCCTTTTTCTCCATAGGCCTCAAAGCAGTACAAGATATCTCTTTGCAGATTCTACAAAAACAGTGTTTCCAAACTGCTGAATGAAAAGTAATGTTTAACTCTGCTAGATGAATGCACACATCACAAGGTGGTCTCTCAGATAACTTCTTTCTAGTTCTTGTCTTGGGATATTCACTTTTTTCACAATAGTCCTCAAAGCAATCCCAAATATCCTTTCACAGATTCTACAAAAACAGTGTTTCCAAACTGCTGAATACAAGAAACTTTTTAACTCTGTGAGATGAATGCACACATAAGAAAGCATTTTCTCAGAAAGTTTCTTTCTAGTTTTTCTATGATGATGTTTCCTTTTTCACCATAGGTCTCAATGCACTGAAAAATATCCCTTCATAGATTCTAAAAAAACAGTGTTTCCAAACTGCTGAATGAAAAGAAGTATTAACTCTGTGTGGTGAATGCAGCCATCAAAAAGCGGTTTCTCAGAGAGTTCTTTCTAGTTTTATCCTGATATTCTTTTTCACCATAGGCCTCAATGCTCCCAAATATCCCTTCACAGATTCTACAAAAACAGTGTTTCAAACTGCTGAATGAAAAGAAAGGTTTAACTCTGAGATGAATGCACATCACAAAGCAGTTTCTCAGATAGCTTCTTCTAGTTTTATCCTGGGATATTCCTTTTTCACCATAGGCCTCAATGAGCTCCCAAATATCCTTCAGATTCTACAAAAACAGTGTTTCCAAACTACTGAATGCAAAGGAAAGTTTAACTCTGTGAGATGAATTCACACATCACAAAGCAGTTTCTCAGATTCTTGTAGTTCTTATCATGGGATAATTGCTTTTTTTTGCCATCGGCCACAATGAGCTCCCAAATGTCCATTTGCAGCATGGACAAGAACAGTGTTCCAAACTGCTGAATAAAGAAAGGTTTAACTCTGTGAGATGAATGCACATATCAGAGCTTTCTCAGAAATATTCTTTCTAATTTTTATATGAATATATGCTCTTTTTTCACCATAGGCCTCAATGTGCTCCCAAATTTCACATCACAGATTTTACAAAAACAGTGTTTCCAAAATGCTGAATTAAAAGAAAGGTTTAACTCAGTGAGATGAATGCACACATCACAAATCGGTTTCTCAGATAACTTCCTTCTATATTTTATCCTGGGCTATTCACTTTTTCACCATTGTCCTCAATGAGTTCTCAAATGTCCATTCACAGAATGGACAAAAACACTGTTTCCAAACTGCTGAATCAAAAGAAAGGTTTATCTCTGTGAGATGAATGCACACATGACAAAGTGGTTGCTCATTTAGCTTCCTTCTAGTTGTTATCCTGGGATATTTGCCTTCTTGCCTTTGCCCTCAGTGAACTCCCAAATGTCCATTAGTCAACATTCAAAAATGAGTGTTTCCAAACTGCTGAATCCAAAGAAAGGTTTAACTCTGTGAGATGAATGCACACATCACAAAGCAGTTTCTCAGAAAGCTTCTTTCATGTTTTTATCTGAAGATGTTTCCTTTTTCACCATAGGCCTCAATGCACTCCCAAATATCCCTTCACAGATTCTACAAAAACAGTATTTCCACACTGCTGAATGAAAAGAAAGGTTTAACTCTGTGAGATGAATGCACACATCACAAAGCAGTTTCTCAGAGAGTTTCTTTCTAGTGTTTATCTGAAGATGTTTCTTTTTTCACTATAGGCCTTAATGCTTTACCAAATATCCCTTCACAAATTCTACAAAAACATTGCTTCCAAACTTCTAGTGAAAATAAAGGTAGTTTCCTTTGTAGTTTTTATCTGAAGATATTCCTTTTTCACCATTGGCCTCAATGAGTTCCCAAATGTCCATTCGCAGAGTGGACAAAAACAGTGTGTCCAAAATGCTGAAGGAGCATTCTTCTTTTCATAAGAAAGGTTTAACTCTTTGAGATGAATGCACACATCACAAAGCAGTTTCTCAGAAAGATTCTTTCCAGTATTTATCTGAAAATATTTTATTTTTCACCATAAGCCTCAAAGCACTCCCAAATATGCCTTCACAGATTCTACAAACACGGTGTTTCCAAACTGTTGAATCAAAAGAAAGGTTTAACTTTATGAGATGAATGCACACATCACAAAGCAGTTTCTCAGATAACTTCTTTCTAGTTTGTTTCTGAAGATATTTTCTTTTGCCATTGGCCTAAATGAGCTCCAAAATGTCCATTTGCAGAATGGACAAAATGGCGTTACCAACCTGCAGAACCCAAAAGTTTCCAAACTGCTGAATGAAAAGAAAGTTTTAACTCCGAGATTAATGCCCACAAGGAAGAGTGATTTCTCAGATATCTTTCTTCTAGTTTTTATCATGGGATATTCTCTTTCTCATGATTTTTCCATAATGAGCTCCCAAATGTCCATTCACAGAATGGACAAAAACAATTTTTTCAAACTGCTGAATCCAAAGAAATATTTACCTCTGTGAGATGAATGAATACATTAGATAGAGTTTTCTCATTAAGCTTCTTTCTAGTTTTTAATCTGAAGATATTTCCTTTTTCACCATAGGCCTCAATGCTACCTAATATCTGTTCAGATTCAAGAAAACAGTGTTTCCAAAATGATGAATGAAAAGTATGGTTTTATCTGTGAGAAGAATGTACACATCACAAAGCAGTTTCTCAGATAGCTTCCTTCTAGTTTTTATCCTGGGATATTCACTTTTTCGCCTGTGGCATCAATGAGCTCCCAAATGTCCATTCACAGATGGACAAAAACTGTGTTACCAAAATGCTGAATCCAAACAAAAATTTAACTCTGGGAGATGAATACACACATCCCAAACCAGTTCCTCATTAAGCTTCTTTCTAGTTTTTATCTTAAGATATTTCCTTTTTCACCATAGGTTTCAATGTGCTGCCAAACATCCCTTGCAGATTCTACAAAACAGTGTTTCCAAACTGCTGAATCCAAAGAAAGACTTAACTCTGTGATATGAATTCAAACATCACAAAGCAGTTCCTCAGAGAGCTTCTTTCTAGTTTTTATACTGGGATATTTGCTTTCTCCCCAATTGACCTTAATGATCTCCCAAATGTCCTTTTGCAGAATGGTCAAAAACTGTGTTTCCAATCTGTGGAATACAAAGAAATGATTAACTCTGTGAGATGAAGGCACACATCAGAAAGCAGTTTCTCAGAAAACTCCTTTCTCATTTTTATCTGAAGATATTTCATTTTGCATCACAGGCCTCAATGCGCTCCAAAATATCCCTTCAGAGATTCTACCAAAACAGTGTTTCCAAACTGCTGAATGAAAAAAAAGGTTTAACGCTGTGAAATTATTGTGCATATCAAATAGTGGTTTCTCACATAGCTTCCTTCTAGTTTTTATCCTGAGATATTCACTTTTTTGCCTTTGCCTCAATGATCTCCAAAATGTCCATTCACAAAATGGACAAAAACAGTGATTCCAAACTGCTGAATCCAAAGAGTTTTAACTCTGTGAGATGAATACAAACATCACAAAGCAGTTTCTCAGAAAGCTTCTTTCCAGTGTATATCTGAAAATATTATCTTTTCACCGTAGGCCTCAATGTGCTCCAAACATCCTTCTCAGATTCTACAAAACAGTGTTTCCAAACTGCTGAATCAAAAAAAGTTTAACTCTGGGAGATGAATGTCCACATCACCAAGTGGTTTCTCAGTTAGCTTCCTTCTAGTTTTTATGCTGGGATATTCTCTTTCTGCCATTGGCTTCAATCAGCTCCCAAATGTCCATTCACAGAATGGGCAAAAACAGTGTTTCCAAGCTACTGAATCCAAAGAAAGTTTTAACTCCATGAGACGAATGCACACATCACAAAGAAGTTTCTCAGAAAGCTTCTTTCTGGTTTTTATCTGAGAATATTTCCTTTTTCATCATAGGCCTAAATGTGCTACCAAATATCATTTCACAGATTCTAAAAAACACAGTTGCCAAACTGCTGAATGAAAAGAATTGTTTAACTCTGTGAGATGAATTCACCTATCACAAAGCAGTTCATCAGATAGCTTCCTTCTAGTTTTTATCCTAGGATATTTCCTTTTTCCCAATTGGCCTCGATGAGCTCCCAATTGTCCATTTCCAGAATGGACAAAAACTGTGTTTCCAAACTGCTGAACAAAAAGAAAGTTTTAACTCTGTGAGATGAATGCACACATCACAAAATAGTTTCTCAGAAAAGTTCTTTATAGTTTTTATTTGAAGATATTTCCTTTTTTGCCATAGGCCTCAATGCATTCCCAAATATCCCTTCACAGATTCTACACAAACAGTATTACCAAACTGCTGGATCCAAAGAAAAGTTTAACTCTGTGATATGAATGCACACATCACAAAGCAGTTTCTCAGATAGTTCCCTTCTAGTTTTCATCCTGGGATATTTTCTTTTTCACCATAGACCTCAAAGGGCTCCAAAATGTCCATTCCCAGAATGGACAAAAACAGTGTTTCAAAACTGCTGAACCCAAAGAAAAGTTGAACCCTGTGAGATGAATGCACACATCATAAAGCAGTTTCCCAGAAAGCTGCTTTCTTGTTTTTATATGAAGATGTTTCCTTTTTCACCATAGGCCTCAATGTGTGTTCAAATATCCCTTCACAGATTCTCCAAAAATAGTGCTTCCAAGCTGTTGAATGATAAGAAAAATTTAACTCTGGAACAAGAATGTGAAAATCACAAAGCGGTTTCTCAGCTATCTTCTTTCTCGTTTTAATCCTGGAATTTTTTCTTTTTTGCCATTGGCCTCAATGAGCTCCCAAAAGCCCATTCACAGAATGTACAAAACAGTGTTTCCAAACTGCTCAATCAAAAGAAAGATTTAATTCTGTGAGAGGAATGCACAGATCACAAACCAGTTTCTGAGAAAGGTTTTTCTAATTTTTGTCTGAAGATATTTCCTTTTGCACCACAGGCCTCAATGTGCTCCTAAATATCCCTTCACAAATTCTAAAAAAACAGTGTTTCCAAACTGCTAAATGAGAAAAAAGTTTTATCTCTGCAAGATGAATGCATACATCACAAAGCAATTTCTCAGAGAGCTTCCTTCTAGTTTTTATCCTGGGATATTCACTTTTTGTCATTGGCCTCAATGAGCTCCCAAATGTACATTCGTAGAATGAAAAAAAACAGTGTTTTCAAAACTGCTCAATGAAAAGAAATGTTTAACTCTGTGAGATGAATGCACCCACCACAAAGAAGTTTTTAAGAAAGCTTCTTTCTACTTTTCCTCTGAAGATATTTCCTTTTTCTCAATAGGCCTCAATGTGCTCCAAATATCCTTCACAGATTCTAAAAACAGTTTTTCCAAACAGCTGAATGAAAAGAAAATTTTCACTCTGTGAGATGAATGCAAACATGACACAGCAGTTTCTCAGATAGCTTCCTTCTAGTTTTTATCCTGAAGACATTTCCTTTTTCACCATTGGCCTCAATGCACTGCCAAATATTCCTATACAGATTCTACAAAACAGTGTTTCCAATCTGCTGAATGAAAAGATATTTTAACACTGTGAGATGAGTGCACACATCACAAAGTGGTTTCTCAGATAGCTTCCTTCTAGTTTTTTTCCTGGGATATTTGGTTTTTTTGCATTGGCCTCAATGAGCCCCAAATGTCCATTCACAGAATAGACAAAAACAGTGTTTCCAAATTGATGAATCCAGAATGTTTAACTCTGTGAGATGAATGCACACATCACAAGGCAGTTTCTCTGAAAGCATCTTTTTAGTTTTTATCTGAACATGTTTCCTTTTTCACAATAGGCTGCAGTGCTCTCCTAAATGACCCTTCACAGATTCTACAAAAACAATGTTTCCAAACTGCTGAATTCAAGGAATAGTTTAACTCTGTGAGATGAATGCACACATCGCAAAGCAGTTTCTCAGATTGCTTCCTTGTAGTTTTTATTCTGGGATATTTGCTTTTTCGCCATTTGCCTCAATGAGCACCCAAGTGTCCATTTGCAGAATGGATGAAAACAGTGTTTCCAAATTACTGAATTAAAAGAAAGTTTTAACTCAGTGAGATGAGTGCACATATCCCAAAGCAATTTCTCAGATAGCTTCCTTCTAGTTTATATCTCAAGATATTTTCTTTTTCACCAGAGGCCTCAATTCACTACCAAATATCCCTGTGCAGATTCTGTAAAAACAATGATTCCAAACTGCTGAATAAACAGAAATGTTTAACTCTGCCAGATGAATGCACATCTCACCAAGCAGTTTCTCAGAGAGCTTCCTTGTAGTTCTTATCCTGCGATAATTGTTTTTTTGCCATTGGCTTCAATGAGCTCCCAAATGTCCATTCACAGAATGGACAAAAAAAGCGTTTATAAACTGTTGAATCAAAAGAAAGTTTTAACTCTGTGAAATGAATGCACACATCACAAAGCTGTTTCATAAAGTCTGTTTCTAGTTTTATCTGAAGATATCCTTTCAAAATAGACTTAATACACTGCCAAATAGCCCTTGCAGATTCTACAAAACAGTGTTTCCAAACTACTGAATGAAAAGAAAGGTTTAATGCTGCAATATGAATGCATGCATCACAAAAGGTTTCTCAGACAGTTTCCTTCTAATTTTTATCATGGATATTCACTTTTTGCCATTGGCTCAATGAGCTCCCAAATGTCTATTTCACAGAATGGATAGAAACAGTCTTTCCAAACTGCTGAATCCTAAGAAGCTAGAACTCTGTGAGATGAATGTACATCAAAAAGCATCTCTGATTAAACTTCTTTCTAGTTTTTATCTGAGATATTTCCTTTTTCACGATAAGCTTCAATGCACTGCCAAATATCCCTTCACAGATCTACAAAAACAGTATTTCCAAACTGCTGAAGGAAAAGAAAGGTTTAACACTGAGAGATGAATACATCATGTGAGAAAGCATTTTCTCAGATATCTTTCTTCAGGTTTTATCCTGGGATATTCACTTTTTGCCAATAGCCTCAGTGATCTCCCAAATGTCCATTGACAGAATGGACAGAAACAGTGTCCAAACTGCTGGATCAAAAGAAGTTCAACTCTGTGAGTTGAATGAACACATCAGAAAGCTGTGTCTCAGAAAGCTTCTTGCTAGTTTTAATCTGAAGATATTCCCTTTTTCACAACAGGCTTCAATTTGCTTGAAATATGCCTTTGCAGATTCTAAGAAAACAGTGTTTCCAGACTTCTGAAGGAAAAGAAAGGTTTAACCCTGTGAGATGAATGCACACATCTCAAATCTGTCTCTCAGATAATGTCCTTCTAGTTTTTATCCTGGGATATTCATGTTTCCACCTTTGGCCTCAATGCACTCTCAAATATCCCTTCAAATTATACAAATACAGTGCTTCCAAACTTCTGAATGAAAAGAAAGTTTTAACTCTGCATGATGAATGAACACATCACAAAGCAGTTTCTCAGAAAGTTCTTTTTAGGTTTTACCTGAATATATTCCCTTCTTTGCCATAGGTCTCAATGCACTCCAAAATATCCCTTCACAGTTTCTACAAAAACAATGTTTGAAAACTGCTGAAAGAAAAGAAAGGTTTAACTCTGGGAGATGAATGCACACAACACAGAGCAGTTTCTCAGATATCTTCCTTCAAGTTTTTATCCTGGGATATTTGCTTTATCATTAAGATTCTTTCTAGTTTTTTTATCAATATATTTCCTTTTTCACCATAGACCTCAATGCACTACCAAATATCTCCTCACAGATTCTAGAAAAACAGTGTTTCCAGACTACTGAATGAAAAGAAATGTTTAACTATGTGAGATGAATGCACACATCACAAAGCAGTTTCTCAGATTCTTGTAGTTCTTATCATGGGATAATTGCTTTTTTGCCATCATCGGCCAATGAGCTCCCAAATGTCCATTTGCAGCATGGACAAGAACAGTGATTCAAACTGCTGAATGAAGAGAAGCCTTTCACTCTGTGAGATAAATGCACATATCAGCAGTTTCTCAGAAATATTCTTTCTAATTTTTATATGAATATATGCTCTTTTTCACCATAGGTCTCAATGTGCTCACAATTATCCCCTCAAAGGTTCTACAAAAACAGTGTTTCCAAACTAGTGAATGAAAAGAAAAGGTTTACCTCTATGAAATGAATGCACACACCACAAATCGGTTTCTCAGATAACATCCTTCTGGTTTTTATCCTGGGATATTCACTTTGTCACCATTGGCCTCAATGAGCTCCCAAATGTCCATTCGCAGAATGGACAAAAACACTGTTTGCAAACTGCAGAATCCAAAGAAAGGTTTAACTCTGTGAGATGAATGCTCACATCACAAATTGGTTTCTCAGAAAGATTCTTTCTAGTTTTTATCCTGGATATTCCTTTTTCACCATAGGCCTCAATGAGCTCACAAATGTCCATTAGCAGAATGGAAAAAAAACAGTGTTTCCAAACTGCTGAATCCAAAGAAATGTTTAACTCTCTGAGACAAATAAGCACATCACAAAGTAGTTTCTCAGAAAGCTTCTTTCTATTTTTTATCTGAATATATTCCCTTTTTCACCATAGGCCTCAAAGGCACTTCCAAATATCCAATTCACATTCTACAAAACAGTGTTTCCAAACTGCTGAAACCAAGAAATGTTTACGCTCAGATTAATGAAACATCACAAAGCACTTTCTCAGTAAAGCTTCTTCTAGTTTTTATCTGAAGGTATATTTCTTTTTCACCATAAGCCTCAATACACTCCCAAATTTACTATCGAGATTCTACAAAATGGTGTTTCCAACATGCTGAATGAAAAGAAAGGATTAACTCTGCGAGATGATGTCCACATCTCAAATTGTCCACATCACAGGTAGCTTTCTAGTTTTTATAATGGGATATTCTCTTTTTCTTTGGCCTCAATGAGTTCCCAAATGTCCTTTGCAGTGTGGACAAAACAGTGTTTACAAACTGCTGAATCAGAGAATGGCTTAAATCTGTGAGAAGAATGCACACATCACAAAATGGTTACTCAGGAAGCTTCTTTCTACTTTTTATCTGAAGTTATTTCCTTTTTCACCATAGGTTTGCACACTGCCAAATATCCCTTAGCAGATTCTACAAAAACAGTGTTTCCAATCTTCTCAATAAAAATAAACATTTACCTCTGTGAGATGTCCACATGAAAAAGCCATTTCTCAGATAACTTCATTCTAGTTTTTATCCTGGGATATTTTCTTTTTTGCCATTGGCCTAAATGAGATCCCAAATGTCCAGTTGCAGAATGGACAAAAATGGCGTTACCAACCTGCAGAACCCAAAGAAAGGTTTCAAACTGCTGAATGAAAAGAAAGTTTTAACTCCAGATTAATGCCCACAAGGAAGAGTGATTTCTCAGATATCTTCTTCTTCTAGTTTTTATCATGGATATTCTCTTTCTCATGATCATAATGAGCTCCAAAAGTCCACTCACAGATTCTACAAAAACAGTATTTTCAAACTGTTGAATCCAAAGAAATATTTACCTCTGTGAGAGGAATGAATACATTAGATAGAGTTTTCTCATTAAGCTTCTTTCTAGTTTTTAATCTGAAGATATTTCCTTTTTCACCATAGGCCTCAATGTGCTACCTAATATCTGTTCGCAGATTCAAGAAAACAGTGTTTCCAAAATGATGAATGAAAAGTATGGTTTATCTGTGAGATGAATGCACACATCACAAAGTGGTTTCTTAGAGATCTTCCTTCTAGTTTTTATCCTGGGATATTCCCTTTTTTGCCTTTAGCCTCAGTGAACTCCCAAATGTTTATTCACAGAACGGACAAAAACAGTGTTACCAAACTGATGAATCCAAGGAAGGATTAACTCTGTGAGATGAATGCAAACATCCCAAAGCAGTTTCTCATTAAGCTTCTTTCTAGTTTTTATCTGAAAATATTTATTTTTCCCCATAGGCCTCAATGTGCTACCATCGTGTCTTTGGATTCTAAAAAACAGAGTTTCCAAACTATGGAATTAAAACAAAGGTTTCTCTGTGAGATGCATATACATCACGAATCTGTTTCTCAGAGAGCTTCTTTCTAGTTTTTATCCTGGGATATTTGCTTTCTCCCCAATTGACCTTAATGAGCTCCCAAATGTTAACTCTGTGAGATGAATACGCACATCATAAAGCAGTTTCTCTGAAGCTTCTTTCTAGTTTTTATCTGAAGATATATTCTTTTTCACAATAATCCTCAAGGCACTCCCAAATATCCCTTCGCAGATTCTACAAAAATTGTGTTTCCAAACTGCTGAGTAAATAAAGGTTTAACTCTGTGAGATGAATGCACACATCACAAAGTGGTTTCTCTGATAGATTCCTTCTAGTTTTTATCCTGGGATATTTGGTGTTTCACCTTTCGCCTCAATGAGCTCCCAAATGTCCATTAGCAGAATGGACAAAACAGTGTTTCAAACTGCTGAATCAAAAGAATCTTTAAATCTGTTAGATGAATGCACACATCACAAAGCACTCTCTCAGAAAGATTCTTTCTAATTTTTATCTGAAGATATTTCCTTTTCACCATAGGTCTAATTGTGCTCCCAAATATCCTTCACAGATTCTAAAAAACAGTGTTTCCAAACTTCTGAATCCAAAGTAAGGATTATCTCTGTGCTATGAATGAACACATCACAAAGCAGTTTCTTGACAGCTTCCATCTAGTTTTTATCCTGGGATATTCACTTTTTCACCATTGGCCTCAATGCTCCAAATGTCCATTCACAGAATGGACAAAACAGTGTTTCCAAACTGCTGAATGAAAAGAAAGTTTTAACTCTGTGAGATGAATGCACACATCCCAAAGCAGTTTCTCATTAAGCTTCTTTCTAGTTTTTATCTGAAAATAGTTCCTTTTTCATCACAGGCCTAAATGTGCTACCAAATATCTTTTCACAGATTCTAAAAAAACAGAGTTTCCAAACTCTTGAATGAAAAGAAAGGTTTAATTCTGTGAGATGAATGCAAACCTCAGAAATCAGTTTCTGAGATAACTTCCTTCTCGGTTTCATCCTGGGAGATTCACTCTCGCCATTGTCCATGGCGAGAAAGCTAATTGTCCAATGAGCTCCAAAATGTCCATTAGTAGAATGGTCAAAATCAGTGTTTCCAAACTGCTGAATCCAAAGAAAGGTTTAACTCTGTGCAATGAATGAACACATCACAAAGCAGTTTCTCAGCATGCTTCTCTCTAGTTTTAATCTGAAGAAATTTTCTTTTTCACCTTAGGCCTCAATGCACTGCTAAATATTCCTTCACAGATTCTTCAAAAACAGTTTTTCCAAACTACTGAATGAAAAGAATTGTTTAACACTGCGAGATTAATGCACATCACAAAGGGTTTTCTCAGATATCTTCCTTCTAGTTTTTATCCCAGGATATTCACTTTTTTGCCATTGGCCTGAATGAGCTCCCAAATGTTCATTCACAGAATCAACAAAAACTGTGCTTCCAAACTGCTGAATCCAAAGAAACTTTTAACACTCTGAGTCAAATGAACACATCACAAAGCAGTTTCTCAGAAAGCTTCTTTCTAGTTTTTATTTGAAGATATTTCCTTTTTCACAGTACACCTAAATGCACTTCCAAATATCCATTCACAGATTTTACAAAAACAGTGTTTCCAAACTGTTGAATGAAAAGAGAAGTTTAAATATGTGAGATGAATGCACATCACAATTCAGTTTCTCACATAACTTCCTTCTAGTTTTGATCCTGCGATATTCGTTTTTTCACCACTGGCCTAAATGACCTCCCAAATGTCCATTTGCAGAATGGACAAAAACAGTGTTTCCAAACAACTGAATCCAAAAAAAGTTTAACGATGTAAGATGAATGCACATCACATAGCAGTTTCTCAGAAAGCTTCTTTCTACTTTTTATCAGAATATGTTCCCTTTTTCACCAGTCTTCAACGGGCTGTCAAAAATCCCTTCACAGATTCTACAAAACAGTGTTTCCAAACTGTTGAATGAAAAGGAAGTTTTATCTCTGCAAGATGAATGCACACATCACAAAGCAGTTTCTCCCATAGCTTCCTTCTTGTTTTCATTCTGGTGTATTCCCTTTTTTTGACATTGGCCTCAATGAGCTCTGAAATATCCATTCACAGAATGGACAAAATCAGTGTTTCAAACTGTTGAATTAAAAGTAAGTTTTAACTCTGTGAGATGAATGCATACATCACAAAGCAGTTTCTCAGAGAGCTTCTTTCTAGTTTTTATCTGAAGAGGTTTTCTTTTTCACCTTATGTATCAATGCACTCCTAAATATTCTATCACATATTCTACAAAAACGGTGTTTCCAAACTGCTGAATGAAAAGTATGGTTTAACCTTGTGAGGTGAATAAACACATCAGAAATGGTTTCTCAAATAGCTTCCTTCTAGTTTTTATCATCGAATATTCACTTTTTCACCATTGGAATCAATGAGCTCCCAAATGTACATTCGTAGAATGAAAAAAAACAGTGTTTCCAAACAGGTGAATTAAAAGAAAGTTTTAACTTTGTCAGATGAATGCACACATCACAAAGCAGTTTCTCAGAAAACTTTTTCTAGTTTTTATCTGAAGTAAATTCCTTTTTCACCATAGGCCTCAATGAGCTCCCAAGTATCCCTTCACTGATTCTACAAAAACAGTGTTTCCAAACTACTGAATGAAAAGAAAGTTTTAACACTGTGAGATGAATGCAGACATCCCAAAGGTGTTTCTCAGAACGCTTCTTTCTTATTTTTACCTGAATATATTTCCTTTTTCACAATACTCCTCAATGCACTGCCAAATATTACTATACAGATTCTACAAAAACAGTGTTTATAAACTGCTGAAAGAAAAGAAGGTTTAACTCTGTGAGATGAATGCACAAATCAGAAAGCAGTTTCTCAGAGAGCTTCTTCTTGTTTTTATCCTGGGATATTCACTTTTTCACCATTGGCCTCAATGCTCCAAATATCCCTTGCAGATTCTACAAAAACAGTGTTTCCAAACAGCTGAATCAAAAGAAAGGTTTAACTCTGAGATGAATGCACACATCAAAAGCAGTTTCTCAGAAAGGTTCTTTCTAGTTTTTATCTGAGGATATTCCTTTTTCACCATAGGCCTCAATGCTCTGCCAAATATCCTTTTGCAGATTCTAAAAAGCAGTGTTTCCAAACTGCTGAATGAAAAGGAAGGTTTAACCTGAGAGATGAAAGCACACATTACAAACACTTTCTCAGTTAGCTTCCTTCTAGTTTTTATGCTGGGATATTCTCTTTCTGCCATTGGCTTCAATCAGCTCCCAAATGTCCATTCACAGAATGGGCAAAAACAGTGTTTCCAAACTGCTGAATGAAAAGAAAGGTTTAATTCTGAGAGTAAATGCACACATCACAAAGCACTCTCTCAGAAAGATTCTTTCTAATTTTTATCTGAAGATATTTCCTTTTCAGCTGTAGGCCTTTAGGCTCTACTAAATATCTGTTCACAGATTCTAAGAAAAGAGTGTTTCCAAACTGCTCTATGAAAAGAAAGGTTTAACTCTGTGAGATGAATGGAATTATCACAATTATATTTGTCAGATAGCTTCTTCCTAGTTTTTATGCTGGGATATTTGCATTCTCACCATTTGTCTCAATGAGCTCCAAAATGTCCATTTGCAGAATGGACCAAAACAGTGTTTTCAAACTGCTGAATCCAAAAATTGGTTTAAATTCAGTGAGATGAATGTGCACATCACAAAGCTGTTTCTCAGAAAGTTTGTTTCCACTTTTTATCTGAAGATATTTACTTTCAAAATAGACTTAATACACTGCCAAATAGCCCTTGCAGATTCTACAAAACAGTGTTTCCAAACTACTGAATGCAAAGAAATGTTTAACTCTGAGATGAATGCACATCACAAAGTGGTTTCTCAGACAGTTTCCTTCTAATTTTATTCTGGGATATTCTCCTTTTCTCCATTGGCCTCAATGAGCTCCCAAATGTCCATTCTCAGAATGGACAAAAACAGTGTTTCCAAATTGTCGAATCCAAAGAATTGTTTTACTCTGTAAGATGAATGCACACATCACAAAGCAGTTTCTCAGAAAGCTTCTGTCTAGTTTTTATCTGAAGATGTATCCTTTTTCCCCATAGGCCTCACTGCACTCTCAAATATCCCTTCAAAGATTCTCCAAAAACAGTATTTCCAAACTGCTGGAGGAAATGAAAGTTTTAAGTCTGTGAGATGAATGCACACATCTGAAAACAGTTTCTCAGATAGCTTCCTTCGACTTTTTATCTTGGGATATTAACTTTTTTGCCATTGGCCTCAATGAGCTCAGAAATGTCCATTCACAGAATGGACAAAAACAGTGTTTCTAAACTGCTGAACCAAAAAAATAGTTTATCTCTGTGAGATGAATGCAGACATCACAAAGGAGTCTCTTAGAATGGTTCTTTCTAGTTTTTATTTGAATATATTTCCTTTTTGACCACAGGACTCATTGCGCTACAAAATATCTCTTAGCAGATCCTAAGAAAACAGTGTTTCCAAACTGCTGATTGAAAAGAAAAGTTTAACTCTGTGAGATGAATGCACACATCAAAAATCGGTTTTTCAGATAAATTACTTCTAGTTTTTATCCTGGGATAATCATGTTTCCACCTTTGGCCTCAAAGCACTCTCAAATATCCATTCACAGTGTCCACCAAAACAGTGTTTCTAAACTGCTGAATGAAAGGAAATGTTTAACTCTGTGAGATGAATGCACACATCACAGCACAGTTTCTCAGTAAGTTTCTTTCCAGTTTTTATCAAAAAACATTTCCTTTTTCACCATAGGTCTCAAAGTACTCCCAAATATCCCTTCACTGATTCTATAGAAATAGTGTTTTCAATGTGCTGAACAAAAACAGAATTTTATCTCTGTGAGATGAATGCACACATCACAAAGCAGTTTTTCAGATAGCTTCCTTCTAGTTTTTATCCTCAGATATTTGCTTTATCATTAAGATTCTTTCTAGTCTCAATATATTTCCTTTTTCACCATAGGCCTCAGTTCACTCCCAAATATCACTTCACAAATTCTATAAAACAGTGGTTCTAAACTGCAGAATGAAAAGGAATGTTTAACTCTGTGAGATGAATGCACACATCACAAAGCAGTTTCTCAGATTCTTGTAGTTTTATCTGGGATATTCGCTTTTTCACCATAGGCCTCAATTGGCTCCAAAATGTCCATTTGCAGAATGGACAAAAACAGTATTTCCAAACAGCTGAATGGAAACAAAGGTTTAACTTTGTGAGATGAATGCACATATCACAAAGCAGTTTCTCAGAAAGCTTCTTTCTAGTTTTTATCTGAAGGTGCTTCTTTTTCACCATAGGCCCCAATGTGCTCCCAAATATCCCTCATAGATTCTACAAAAACAGTGTTTCCAAACTAGTGAATGAAAAGAAAGTTTAACTCTGTGAGATGAATGCACACATCACAAACCTTTTTCTCAGATAGCTTCTTCTAGTTTTTATCCTGGATATTCACTTTTTCACCATTGGCCTCAATGAGCTCCCAAATGTGCATCTGCTGAATGGACAAAACAGTGTTTCAAACTGCTGAATCCAAAGAAGTGTTTACCTCTGTGAGATGAATGCTCACATCACAAAGCAGTTTATCAGATAAATTCTTTCTAGTTTTTATCCTGGATATTCCTTTTTCACCATTGGCCTCAATGAGCTCCAAAATGTCCATTAGTCAACGGAACAGAAACAGCGTTTCAAAACTGCTGAATTGAAAGAAATGTTTAACTCTGTGAGATGAATGAACACACTGCAAAGCAGTTTCTCAGAAATTTCTTTCTAGTTTGTATCTGAAAATATTTCCTTTTTCATCATCAGCCGCAAAGCGCTCCAAAGAGCCACTGGCAGATTATACCAAAACAGTGTTTCGAAGCTGCTCAGTCAAAAGAAAAGTTGAACTCTGTGAGATGAATGCATACAGCAGAAGCAGTTTCTCAACAAGCTTCTTTGTAGTTATTATCTGAAGATATTTCCTTTTTCACAATAGGCTTCAGAGCGCTCCCAAATATTCCTTTGCAGATTCTACAAAAACAGTGTTTTCAAACTGCTGAACCAAAAGAAAGATTTGAGTCTGTCAGGTGAATGCACACATCACAAAGCAGTCTCTCAGAAATCTTCTTTCCCATTTTTCTCTGAAGACATTTCCTTTTTCACCATTGGCCTCAATGTGCTCCCAAATGTCCTTTTGCAGTGTGGACAAAAACAAGTGTTTCTAACTGCTGAATCCAAAGAAAGGTTTAAATCTGTGAGATGAATGCCCAATCACAAAACAGTTTCACAGAAAGCTTCTTTCTAGTTTTTATCTGAACATACTTTCTTTTTTACTGTAGGCTTCAATGCAATTCCAAATATCCCTTCACAGATTCTACAGAAACACTGTTTCCAAACTGCTGATCAAAAGAAAGTTTTAACACTAGGAGATGAATGCACACATCCCAAAGCTGTTTCCAGATAACTTCTTCTAGTTTTATCCTGGGATATTTCTTTTTCACCATTGGCCTAAATGAGCTCCCAAATGTCCATTAGCAGAATGGACCAAAACAGTGTTTACAAACTGCTGAATCAAAGAAAGGTTTCCAAACTGCTGAATGAAAAGAAAGTTTTAACTCTGAGATGAATGCACATCACAAAGCAGTTTCTCAGATATCTTCTTCTAGTTTTTATCTGGGATATTCCTTTTTCACCATAGGCCTCAATGAGCTCCAAAAGTCCACTCACAGAACGGACAAAAACAGTATTTTCAAACTGTTGAATCAAAAGAAATTTAACTCTGTGAGATGAATGCCCACATCACAAAGTGGGCTCTCAGACAGCTTTCTTCTAGTTTTTATCTAAACATATTTCCTTTTACACCATAAGCCTCAATGTGCTCCCAAATATCCTTCACAGATTCTAAAAAACAGTGTTTCCAAACTGCTGAATCAAAAGAGAATGCACACATCACAAAGTGGTTTCAGAGATCTTCTTCTAGTTTTATCCTGATATTCCTTTTTGCCATAGCCTCAGTGAACTCCCAAATGTTTATTCACAGAACGGACAAAAACAGTGTTCAAACTGATGAATCCAAGAAGGATTAACTCTGTGAGATGAATGCACACATCCCAAAGCAGTTTCTCATTGCTTCTTTCTAGTTTTTATCTGAAAAATTTTCTTTTTCACCATTGGCCTCTATGAGCTCCTAAATGTCCATTCTCAGAATGGATAAAAAGAGTGTTTCCAAGCTTCTGGATCAAAACTAAGGTTTAACTCTGTGAGACAAATGTACACACCACAAAGCCGTTTTTCATACAGCTTCCTTCCAGTTTTTATCCTGAGATATTTGTTTTCTCCCCTTTGGCCTCAATGCACTCCCAAATGACCTTTCTCAGAATGGGCAAAAACAGTTTTCCACTGCTGAATCCAAAGAAAAGTTTAACTCTGTGAGATAAATGCGCACATCACAAAGCAGTTTCTCAGAAAGATTCTTTCTATTTTTTATCTTAAGATGTTTCCTTTTTCACCATAGGCCTAAATCTGCTCCAAAATATCCCTTCTCAGATTCTACAAAATTGATGTTTCCAAACTGCTAAGTGAAAAGAAAGGTTTAACTCTGCAAAATGAATGCACACATCACAAAGAGGTTTCTCAGAGAACTTCCTTCTAGTTTTTATCCTGGGATATTTGCTGTGTCACCATTGGCCAAAATTAGCTCCAAAATGTCCATTCACAGCATGGAGAAAGTGTTTCCAAACTGCTGAATCAAAGAATCTTTAAATCTGTTAGATGAATCCACACATCAAAATGTTTCTCAGAAAGATTCTTTCTAGTTTTTATCTGAAGATATTTCCTTTTTCACCATAGGTCTAATTGTGCTGCCAAATATCCCTTCACAGATTCTACAAAAATAGTGTTTCCAAACTGCTGAAGGAAAATAAAGGTTTAACTCTGCAAGATGAATGCACACATCACAAAGCAGTTTCTGAGATAGCTTCCTTCTAGTTTTTGTCCTGGGATATTTCCTTTTTCACCAGGGCCTCAATGAGCTCCCAAAAGCCCATTTTCAGATTCTACAGAAACCATCTATCCAAACTGCTGATTGAAAAGAAAGGTTTACATCTGTGAGATGAATGACACATCACAAAGCAGTTTCTCAGAAAGCTTCTTCTAGTTTTTATCTGAAAATAGTTCCTTTTTCATCACAGGCCTAATGTGCTCCAAATATACCTTCACAGATTCTACAAAAACAGTGTTTCCAAACTGCTCAATCAAAAGAAAGATTTAACTCTGCAAGAGAATGAACACATTGCAGAGAGGTTTCTTAGAGGGCTTCCTTCTAATTTTTATCCTGGTATATTTGCTTTTTCACCATTGGCCTCAATGAGCTTCCAAGTGAACATTCTCAGAATGGACAAAAGCAGTGTTTCCAAACTGCTGAATCCAAAGAAAGTTTTATCTCCGTACACTAAAAGCACACATCAAAAAGCAGTTTCTCAGAATGCTTTTTTCTATTTTTATCTGAAGATGTTTCCTTTTTCACCGTAGGCCTCAGTGCACTCCCAAATATGACTTTGCAGATTCCATAGAAACAGTGTTTCCAAACTGCTGAATCCAAATAAAGGCTTAACACTGTGAGATGAATGCACACATCACAAAGCAGTTTCTCAGATAGCTTCTTTCTCGTATTTATCCTGGGATATTCACTTTTACACCGTTGGCCTCCGTGAGCTCCTGAATGTCCATTCACAGAATGGACACAAACAGTGTTTCCAAACTACTGAATAATAAGAAAAGTTTAACTCTGTGAGATGATTCCACACATCACAAAGCAGTTTCTCAGAAAGCTTCTTTTTAGTTTTTATCTGAAGATATTTTCTTTCTCAAAATAGCTCTCAATGCAATCCAAAATATCCCTCTGCAGTTTTGAAAAAACATTGTTTCAAAACTGCTGAATCAAAAGATAGTTTTAAATATGTGAGATGAATGCACACATGAGAAAGCAGTTTCTCAAATAACGTGCTTCTAGTTTTTATCCTGTGATATTTGCTTTTTCCCCTTTGGCCTCAATGAGCTCACAAATGTCCATTCACAGACTGGAAAAAAAACAGTGTTTCCAAACTGCTGAATCCAAAACAAAGATTTAACTCTGTGAGGTGAATGTACACATCACAAAGCAGTTTCTCAGAAAGCTTCTTTCTTGTTTTTATCTGAAGGTATTTTCTTTTTCACCAGTCTTCAACGTGCTCAAATATCCCTTCACAGATTCTACAAAACAGTGTTTCCAAACTGCTGAAAAAAAAGATAGGTTTAGCTCCACGAGATGAATGAATATACACATAAAAAAGTGGTTTCTCAGATACCTTCCTTCCAGTTTTTATCCTCGGATATTCCTTTTGCCATTGGCCTCATTGAGCTCCTAAATGTCCATTCACAGAATGGAGAAAAAAGAGTGCTGCCAATCTGCTGAATCCAAAGAAAGTTTTAACTCTGTGAGAGGAATGTACACATCACAAAGAAGTTTCTCAGAAAACTTCTTTCTAATCTGGAGATAATTCCTTTTTCACCATAGGCCTCAATGTGTTCCCAAATATCTCTTGGTAGATTTTGCAGAAACAATGTTTCCCAACTGCTCAATCAAGAGAAAGGTTAACTCTGTGAGATGAATGCACACATCACAAAGCAGTTTCTCAGACAAATTTCTTCTAGTTTTCATCCTGGGACATTTCCTTTTTCACCATTGGCCTCAATGAGCTCCCAAATATTTATTGACAGAATGGTCAAAAACAGTGTTTCCAAACAGCTGAATCCAAAGAAAGTTTAAACACTGTAGGATGAATGCACACATCCCAAAGGTGTTTCTCAGAACGCTTCTTTCTTGTTTTTCTCTGAACATATTTCCTTTTTCAGCATAGGCCTCAACGTGCTCCCAAATATCCCTTTGCAGATTCAGCAAAAAAAATGTGTTTCCAAACTGCCCCATCAAAATAAATATTTAACTCTGTGAGGTGAATCCAGAGATCACAAAGCAGTTTCTCAGAAAGATTCTTTATATCTTTTTGCTTAACATATTTCCCATTTCACCATAGGCCTCATTGCACTCCAAAATATCCATTTGCATATTCTGCAAACACAGTGTTTCCAAACTGCTCTAAAAAAGAAAGGTTTGAGTCTGTGAAATGAATGCACACTTCACAGTGGTTTCTCAGAGAGCTTCCTTCTAGTTTTTATCCTGATATTCACTTTTTCACCATTGGCCTCAATGAGCTCCAAATGTCCACATGCAGAATGGTCAAAACAGTGTTTTGAAACTGCTGATTCCAAAGAAAGGTTTATCTCTCTGAAAAGAATGCACACATTACTTAGAAGTTTCTCAGAAAAGTTCTCCAGTTTTTATCTGGATATTCCTTTTCACCATAGGCCTCAATGCTCTGCCAAATATCCTTTGTAGATTCTACAAAAACAGTGTTTCCAAACTGCTGAATGAAAAAAAGGTTTAACTCTGTGGCATGAATGAATGCAGAAATCACAAATTGGTTCCTTGAATAGCTTCATTCGAGATTTTATCCTGGGATATTCACTTTTTAACCTTTGGCCTCAATGAGCTCCAAATGTCCATTTGCAGAATTCTACAAAACAGTGTTTCAAACTGCTGCATGAAAAGAAAGATTTAAATCTGAGAGATGAATGCACACGTTACAAATCAGTTTCTAAGAAAGCTTCTTTCTAGTTTTTATCTGAAGGTATTTTCTTTTTCCACAATGGGCCTCAATGCGCTCCAAATTATCCCTTTGCAAATTCTACAAAATAAGTTTCCAAACTGCTTAAGGAAAAGGAAAGTTTAACTCTGTGAGATGAATTCACACATCCAGAGCAGTTACTCAGAAAGCTTCTTCTAGTTTTTATCTGGGATATTTGCTTTTCACCATTGGCCTCAATGAGCTCCCAAATGTCCATTCACAGATTCTACAAAAACAGTGTTTCAAAACTGCTGAATTTAAAGAAAAGTTTAACTCTGTGAGATGAATGAACATATCACAAAGCAGTTTCTTATAAAGTCTGTTTCTAGTTTTTATCTGAAGATATTTCCTTTCAAAATAGACTTAATACACTCCAAATATCCCTTCACAGATTCTACAAAACAGTGTTTCCAAACTGCTGAATGAAAAGAAAGGTTTAACTGAGATGAATGCACATCACAAAGCAGTTTCTCAGAAGCTTCTTTCTAGTTTTTATCCTGGATATTCACTTTTTCACCATTGGCTCAATGAGCTCCCAAATGTCTATTTCAGAATGGATAGAAACAGTGTTACCAAACTGTTGAATCAAAAGAAAGGTTTAACTTTATGAGATGAATGCACACATCACAAAGCAGTTTCTCAGATAACTTCTTTCTAGTTTGTTTCTGAAGATATTTTATTTTTCACCATAGGCTTCAATGCCTTTGGAAATATCCTTTCACAGTTTCTACAAAAGCAGTGTATCCAAACTCCTGAAACAAAAGAAAGATTTAACTCTATGAGATGAAACACTTTGCAAAGCATTTTCTCAGAAAGGTTCATTCAAGTTTTTCTCTGTAGATAATTCCTTTTTCACCATAGGCCTCAATGAGCTCCCGAACATCCATTCGTGGAATGGACAAAACAGTGTTTCCAAACTGCTGAATCCAAAAAAGTTTTAACTCTGTGAGATGAATGCATACATCACAAAGAGTTTCTCAGAAAGTTCTTTCTTGTTTTTATCTGAAAATATTTCCCTTTTCTGAAGATATTTCCCTTTCCACCATAGGCCTCAATGTGCCCCCAAATATCCCTTTGCAGCTTCTACAAAAACAGTTTTTACAAACTGCTGAATGAAAGGAAATATTTAGCTCAGTGAGATGAATGCACACATCACAAAGCGGTTTCTTGGATAGCTTCCTTCTAGTTTTTATCCTGAAGATATTTCTTTTCACCATAGGCCTCAATGCTCAAATATCCTTCACAGATTCTACAAAAACAGTGTCCAAACTGCTGAATGAAAAGGAAGTTTTACCTCTACAAGATGAATGCACATATCACAAAGCAGTTTCTCAGAAAGCTTCTTTCTAGTTTTTATCTGAAGGTGCTTCTTTTTCACCATAGGCCCCAATGTGCTCCCAAACATCCTTTCACGGATTCTACAAAACAGTGATTCCAAGCTGCTGAATAAAAAGAAAGGTTAAAAACTGCGAGATGAATGCACACATCACAAAGTGGTTTCTCAGATGACTTCTTTCTAGTTTCTAGTTTTTATCCTGGGATATTTGCTTATTCGCCATTGGCCTCAATGAGCTCCAAAATGTCCTTTCGCAGAATAGACAAAAACAGTGTTTCCAAACTGCTGAATCCAAAGAAAGTTTTAACTCTGTGTGATGAATGCACACATCAAAAAGCTGTTTCTTATAAGTCTGTTTCTAGTTTTTATCCGAAATATTTCCTTTTTCACCATAAGCATCAAATCACTCCCAAATTTCCCTTTGCAGATTCTACAAAAACAGTGTTTACAAACTGCTGAATAAAAAAAAATGTTTAATTGTGTGAGATGAATGCACACATCACAAAGCAGTTTCTCAGATTCTTGTAGTTCTTATCATGGGATAATTGCTTTTTTCACCATAGGCCTCAATGAGCTCCCAAATGTCCCTTTACAGATTCTAAAAAACAGTGTTTCCAAACCTCTGAATCAACGAAAAAGTTTCATTCTGTGAGATAAATGCACACATCACAAAACAGTTTCTCAGAAATATTCTTTCTAATTTTATATGAATATATGCTTTTTTCACCATAGGTCTCAATGTGCTCACAATTATCCCTCAAAGGTTCTACAAAAACAGTTTTTCCAAACTGCTGAATGAAAAGAAAGGTTTAGCTCTGTGAGAAGATTGCACAGATAACAAAGTGGCTTCTCATATGGCTTCCTTCTATGTTTTATCTTGGTTTATTCGCTTTTTCACCATGGTCTCAATGAGCTCCCAAATGTCCTTCACAGAATGGACAAAAACAGTGCTTCCAAACTGCTGAATGAAATGAATGATTTAACTCAGTGAGATGAATGCACAGATCACAAATCGTTTACTCAGATAACTTTCTTCTTGTTGTTATCCTGGGATATTCACTTTTTCATCATTGGCCTCAATAAGCTCCCCAATGTCCATTAGTCAACGGAACAAAAACAGTGTTTCCAAAATGCTGAATCAAAAGAAAGGTGTACCTCTATGAGATGAATGTTCATATCACAAAGCAGTTTCTCAGAAAAGTTCTTTATAGTTTTTATTTGAAGATATTTCCTTTTTTGCCATAGGCCTCAATGCATTCCCAAATATCCCCTTGCAGATTTTACAAAAACAGCGTTTTCAAACTGCTGAAACCAAGAAATGTTTAACTCTGTGAGATGAATGCACACATCCTAAATCAGTTTCTCAGAAAGCTTCTTCTAGTTTTTATCTGAAGGATATTCTTTTCACCATAGGCCTCAATGCACTCCCAAGTATCCCTCTGCAGATTCTACCAACACAGTTTTTCCAAGCTGCTGAATGAAAAGAAAGGTTTAACTCTGTGAGATAAATGCACACATCACAAAGCAGTTACTAAGATAGTTTCCTTCTAGTTTTTATCTGAAGATATTTCTTTTTCACCATTGGCCTCAATGAGTTCCCAAATGTCCATTGCAGAATGGACAAAAAACAGTCTTTCCAAACTGCTGAATAAAAAGAAAGTTTTAACTTTGTGAGAGGAATGCACACACCAGAAAGCAATTTCTCAGAGAGATTCCCTCTACTTCTTATCCTGGCATATTTCCTTTTTTGCCTTTGGCCTCAATGAGCTCCAAAATGTCCGTTTGCAGAAAGGTCAAAAACAGTGCTTCCAAACAACAGAATGGAAAGAAAGTTTTAACTGTGAAATGAATGCATACATCACAAAGCAGTTTCTCAGAAAGCTTCTTTCTAATTTTATATGAATATATGCTTTTTTCACCATAGGTCTCAATGTGCTCACAATTATCCCTCAAAGGTTCTACAAAATAGTGTTTCTGAACTGATGAATGAAAACAAGTGTTTACCTCTGTGAGGTGAATGCACATACCAAAAAGCAATTTCTCAGAAGGCTTCCTTCTGGTTTTTATCCTGGGTTATTAGCTTTGTTGACATTGTCCTCAATGAGCTCACAAAAGTCCATTCACAGAATGGATGAAAGCAGTGTTTCCAAACTGATGAATGAAAAGAAAGGTTTAACTCTGTGAGATGAATGCACACATTACAAAGCTGTTTCTCAGATAGGTTCTTTTTGCTTTTTATCTTGGGATAGTCACTTTTTTGCCATTGGCTTCAATGAGCTCCCAAAAGTCCATTTGCAGAATGGACAAAAACAGTGTTTCCAAATTGCTGAATCCAAAGAAATGTTTAACTCTGTGAGATAAATGCAGACATCCCAAAGAAGTTTCTCAGAAAGCTTCTTTTGAGTTTTTATCTGAAGATATTTGCTTTTTCACCATAGGCCTCAAGGCGCTCCCAAATATCCCCTTGCAGATTTTACAAAAACAGCGTTTTCAAACTGCTGAAACCAAGGAAAGTTTTAACTCTGTGAGATGAATGAAAACATCACAAAGCACTTTCTCAGTAAACTTACTTCTAGTTTTTATCTGAAGATATTCTTTTCACCATGGCCTCAATACACTCCAAATTTACTATCGCAGATTCTACAAAATGGTGTTTACAAATTGCTGAATAAGAAGAAAGGATTAACTCTCTGAGATGAATGCACATCACAAAGCAGTTTCTCCATCACAGGTAGTTTCCTTCTAGTTTTATCATGGGATATTCTCTTTTAGCCTTTGGCCTCAATGAGTTCCCAAATGTCCTTTTGCAGTTCTATAAAACAGTGTTTCAAACTGTTCAATCAAAAGAAAGGTTGAACTCTATGAGATGAATGCATACATCGCAAAGCAGTTTCTTAGAAAGCTTCTTTCTAGTTTTTCTTTGAAGATACATCCTATTTGACCATAGGCCTCAAGGCACTGTCAAATGTCCCTTCACAGATCCTACAAAAGTAGTTTCCAAACCGCTGCATGAAAAGAAAGGTTTAGCTCTCAGAGATGAATGCAAGCATCACAAATCAGTTTCTCAGCTAACTTCCTTCTACTTTTTATCTGAAGATATTTTCTTTTTCACCATCAGTCTCAATGAGCTCCCAAATATCCCTTCCAACATCCTAAAAAAACAGTGTTTCCAAACTGCTGAATGAAAAGAAAGCCTTAACTCTGCGAGGTGAATGCACACATCACAAAGCTTATTCTCAGATAGCTTCCTTCTCGTTTTTATCCTGGGATATTCAGTTTTTTGCCTTTGGCCTCAATGAGTTCCCAAATATCCATTCGCAGAATGGACAAAAAGAGTGCTTCCAAGCTGCTTAATATAAAAAAGCTTTAACTCTGTGTGATGAATGCACACATCACAAAGCAGTTTCTCAGAATGCTTCTTTATACTTTTTAACTGAAGATGTTTCCTTTTTCACCACAGGTCTCTAGGCCCTCACAAATATTCCTTCACAGATTCTACAAAAACAGTGCTTCCAAACTGCTGAATGAAAAGAAAGGTTTAAGTCTGTGAAATGATGGCACACATGACAAAGTTGTTTCTCAGATAGCCTCCTTCTAGTTTTTAATCTGGGATATTCACTTTTTCATTATTGGCCTCAAAGATCTCCCCAATGTCCATTTGCTGAATAGACAAATATCCCTTCACAGATTCTGCCAAAACAGTGTTTCTAAACTGCTGAATGAAAAGAAAGGTTTAACGCTGTGAGATGAATGCACACATAACAAAGTGGTTTCTCAGATAGCTTCCTTCTAGTTTATATCCTGGGATATTCCCTTTTTCAACATTGCCCTCAATGAGCTCACAAATGTGCATTCACAGAATGGTCAAAATAGTGTTTCCAAACTGTTGAATCCAAAGAAAGCTTTACCTCTGTGAGATGAATGTGCATATCAAAAAACAGTTTCTCAGAAAGCTTCTTTCTAATTTTTATGTGAAGGTATTTCCTTTTCCCCACAGGCCACAATTTGCTCCCAAATATCCCCTCACAGATTGTACAAAAACATTGTTGCCAAATTGATGAATTAAAATAAATGTTTATCTCTGTGAGATGAACTCACACATCACAAAGTGCTTTCTCAGAAATTCTTGTAGTTTTTATCTGGGATATTCCTTTTTTTTGCCATAGCCACAATGAGCTCCCAAATGTCCATTTCACATGGACAAAAACAGTGTTCAAACTGCTGAATCCAAAGAAAGGTTTAGCTCTGTGAGATAAATGCACACATCAAAAATCACTTTCCCAGAAAGCATTTTTCTAGTTTTTATCTGAAGATGTTTCTTTTTTCACTTTTGGCCTCAATGTGCTGCCAAATATCTCTTCGCAGATTCTACAAAAACAGTGTTTCTAAACTGATGAATGAAAAGAAAGTTTTATCTCTGTGAGATGAATGAACACACATGACAAATTGGTTTCACAGATAGCTTCCCTCTAGTTTTTATCCTGAGGTATTCTTTTTTCAACATTGGCCTCAATGAGCTCCCAAATGTCCACTTGCAGAATGGACAAAAACTGTGTTTCCAAATTTATGAATCCAACGAAAGCTATAACTATGTGAGATGAATGCACACATCACAAAGCAGTTTCTCAGAAAGCTTCTTTCTAGTTTTTATCTGAATATACTTAGTTTTTCACCATAGGCCTCAGTGCACTCCTAAATATCCTTCACAGATTCTAAAAACAGAGTTTCCAAACTATGGAATTAAAACAAAGGTTAACCTCTGTGAGATGCATATACACATCACGAATCTGTTTCTCAGAGAGCTTCTTTCTAGTTTTTATCCTGGGATATTTGCTTTCTCCCCAATTGACCTTAATGAGCTCCCAAATGTCCATTCGCAGAATGGACAAAAACAGTGTTTCCAAGCTGCTTAATGAAAAGAAAGGTTTAACTCTCTGAGATGAATGCACACATCACAAAGCAGTTTCCGAAAAAGCTTCTGTCTCATTCTCTGAAGATATTTCCTTTTCCACCATAGGCCTCAATGCACTCCCAAATATCCCTTCACACATTTTACAAAAACATTGTTTCAAAACTGCTTTGTGAAAAGAAAGGTTTCACTATGTGAGGTGAATGCAAACAACACAGAGTGGTTTCTCAGAGACCTTCCTTCTAGTTTTTATCCTGGGATATTTGCTTTTTCACCATTGGCCTCAATGAGCTCCCAAATGTCCATTAGCAGAATGGAAAAATACAGTGTTTCTAAACTGCTGAATTCGAAAGAATCTTTAAATCTGTTAGATGAATCCACACATCAAAAATGTGTCTCTCAGAAAGATTCTTTCTAGTTTTTATCTGAGGATATTTCCTTTTTCACCATAGGTCTAATTGTGCTGCCAAATACCCTTTCTCAGATTACAAAATAACACTGTTTCCAAACTACTGAATCAAAGGGAAGGCTTAGCTCTGCAGGATGAGCGAACACATCACAAAGCAGTTTCTTGGACAGCTTCCATCTAGTTTTTATCCTGGGATATTCGCTTTTTCACTTTGGCATCAGTTAGCTCCCAAATGTCCATTCACAGAATGGACAAAAACAGTGCTACCACACTGATGAATGCAAGGAAAGATTAACTCTGTGAGATGAATGCACACATCCCAAAGCAGTTTCTCATTAAGCTTCTTTGTAGTTTTTATCTGAAAATAGTTCCTTTTTCATCACAGGCCTAAATGTGCTACCAAATATCTTTTCACAGATTCTACAAAAACAGTGTTTCCAAACTGCTGAATGAAAAGAAAGCTTTAAGTCTGTGACATGAATGCCCACATCACAAAACGTGTTCTCAGATAACTTCCTTCTAGTTTTTATCATGGAATATTCACTTTTTGCCATTGGCCTCAATGCTCCCAAATATCCATTAGTAGAATGGACAAAAACACTGTATCCCTACTGCTGAATCCAACGTAAGGTTTATCTCTGCTCCATGACTGAACACATCACAAAGCAGTTTCTCAGCATGCTTCTCTCTAGTTTTAATCTGAAGAAATTTTCTTTTTCACCTTAGGCCTCAATGCACTGCTAAATATTCCTTCACAGATTCTTCAAAAACAGTTTTTCCAAACTACTGAATGAAAAGAAAGGTTTAATTCTGTGAGATGAATGCAAACCTCAGAAATCAGTTTCTGAGATAACTTCCTTCTAGTTTTAATCCTGGATATTCACTTTTTGCCATTGGCCTCAATGAGCTCCCAAATATCCATTAGTAGAATGGACAAAACAGTGTTTCCAAACTGCTGAATCAAAGAAAGGTTTAACTCTGTGCAATGAATGAACACATCACAAAGCAGTTTCTCAGCATGCTTCTCTAGTTTTTATCTGAAGAAATTTTCTTTTTCACCATAGGCCTCAATGCACTGCTAAATATTCCTTCACAGATTCTTCAAAAACAGTTTTCCAAACTGTTGAATCAAAGAAAGGTTTAATTCTGTGAGATGAATGCAAACCTCAGAAATCAGTTTCTCAGATAACTTCCTTCTAGTTTTAATCCTGGATATTCACTCGCCATTGTCCATGGCAGAAAGCTCCAATGAGCTCCCAAATGTCCATTTGCATAATGGAAAAAACAGTGTTTCCAATATTCTGAATCAAAAGAAAGGTTTAAGTCTGTGAGATGAATGCACACATCACAAAGCAGTATCTCAGAAAGATTTTTTCAAGTTTATGTGAAGATATTTTCTTCTTCACCTTAGGCCTCAATGCACTGCTAAATATTACTTCACAGATTCTTCAAAAACAGTTTTTCCATACTTCTGAATGAAAAGATTTGTTTAACACTGAGAGATTAATGCACACATCACAAATGTTTTTCTCAGATAGCTTCTTTCTAGTTTTTATCCTGGGATGTTAGCTTTTTCCCCATTGGCCTCAATGAGCTCCCAAATATCCATTCATAGAATGCACAAAAACAGTGTTTCCAAACTGCTGAATGAAAATAAATGTTTAACTCTGAGGTGAATGTACACATCTCAAAGCAGTTTCTCAGAAAGCTTCTTTCTTCTTTTTATTTGAATATATCTTCTTTTTCACCATAGGCCTGAAAGCACTTCCAAATATCCCTTCACATAATCTACAAAAACAGTGTTTCCAAACAGCCAAATGAAAAGAAAGGTTTAACTCTGTTAGATGAATGCACACATCACAAATCAGTTTCTCAGATAACGTGCTTCTAGTTTTATCCTGGGATATTCACTTTTTCACCATTGGCTCAATGAGCTCCCAAATGTCCATTTGCAGAATGGACAAAACAAGTTTCCAAACAACTGAATCCAAAAAAAGTTTAACGATGTAAGATGAATGAAAACATCACAAGCAGTTTCTCAGAAAGCTTCTTTCTAGTTTTTTATCAGAATATTTCCTTTTTCACCAGTCTTCAACGTGCTGTCAAATATCCCTTCACAGATTCTACAAAAACAGTGTTTCCAAACAGCCAAATGAAAAGAAAGGTTTAACTCTGTTAGATGAATGCACACATCACAAGGAAGTTACTCAGAAAGCTTCTTTCTCGTTTTTATTTGAAGATATTTTCTTTTTTCTGTAGGCCTCAATGTGTTCCAAATATCCCCTTGCCATTTCTACAAAAACAGTGTTTCCAAACTGCTGAATCCAAAGAAATGATGAAATGTGAAATGAATGTACACATCACAAAGCAGTTTCTCAGAATGCTTCTCTCTAGTTTTTATCTGAAGATGTTTCCTTTTTCACCATTGGCCTCAATGTGCTCCTAAATATCCCTTAAGAGATTCTACAAACACAGTGACTCCAACCTGCTGAAAGAAAAGAACGGTTTAAAATTGCCTGATGAATGAACACTTCACAAAGAGTTTTCTCAGATATGTTCCTACTAGTTTTTATCCTGGGATATTCACTTTTTTGTCATTGGCCCCAATGAGCTCCCAAATGTACATTCAGAGAATGTATTAAAACAGTGTTTCCAAACTGCTAATCAAAGAAAGTTTAACTCTGTGACATGAATGCACACATCACAATGCAGTTCCTCAGATAGCTTCCTTCTAGGTTTAATCTGAAGATATTTTTTTCACCTAGTCCTCATTTTGCTCCCAAATATCTCTTGGCATTTTCTAAGAAAACAGCTTTTCCAAACTGCTGAATCCAAAGAAAGACTTAACTCTGTGATATGAATTCAAACATCACAAAGCAGTTCCTCAGAGAGCTTCTTTCTAGTTTTTACCTGAAGGTGTTTCCTTTTTCACCGTAGGACTCAGTGAACTCCAAATAATCCTATACCTATTCTACAAAAACAGTGTTTCTAAACTGCTGTATGAAGAAAAGGTTTCACTCTTGGAGATGAATGCAAACCACAGAGAGTGGTTTCTCAGATAACTTCCTTCTAGATTTTGTCCTTGGATATATTCTTTTTCACCATTGGCCTCAATGAACTCCCAAATGTCCATTGGTAGAATGGACAAAAACAGTGTTACCAAACTTCTGAATCCAAAGAAAGTTTAACTCTGTTAGATAAATTCAGACATCAAAAGTCGTTTCTCAGAAAGGTTCTTTCTAGGTTTTATCTGAGATATTTCCTTTTCAGCACAGGCCTCAATGCCCTCCCAAATATCACTTCACAGATTCTACAAAAATAGTGTTTCCAAACTGCTCAATCAAAAGAAAGGTTTAACTGTGAGATGAATGCACACATCACAGAGCGGTTTCTCAGAGAGCTTCCTTCTGGTTTTTATCATAGTATATTAGCTTTTTCACCACTGACCTCAATGAGCTCCCAAATGACCATTCTCAGAATGGACAAAAGCACTGTTACCAAACTGCTGAATCCAAAGAAAGGTTTAACATTGTGAAATGAATGCACACACAAAGCAGTTTTCTCATTAAGCTTCTTCTAGTTTTTATCTCAATGCACTCAAATCTCTTTGCAGATTCTACAAAAACAGTATTTCAAAACTGCTGAATAAAAAGAAAGGTTTAACTCTGTGAGATGAATGCCCACATCACAAAGCAGTTTCTGAGGAAGCTTCTTTCTAGTTTTTATCTGGGATATTTGCTTTCTCCCCAATTGGCCTCAATGAGCTCCAAAATGTCCATTCACAGAATGGACAAAAACAGTGTTCCTAAACTGCTGAATCAAAAAAAAAAAGTTTATCTCTGTGAGATGAATGCATACATCACAAACCTGTTTCTTATAAAGTCTGTTTCTAGTTTTTATCTGAAGATATATCCTTTCAAAATAGACTTAATACACTGCCAAATAGCCCTTGCAGATTCTACAAAAACAGTGTTTCCAAACTACTGAATGAAAAGAAAGGTTTAACTCAATATGAATGCATGCATCACAAAGTGTTTCTCAGAAAGTTCTTCTAATTTTTATCTGAAGATATTCACTTTTCACCATTGGCTCAATGAGCTCCCAAATGTCTATTTCAGAATGGATAGAAACAGTATTTCCAAACTGCTGAATGAAAAGAAAGGTTTAACTCTGTGAGATGAATGTACACAATCCAAAGCAGTTTCTCAGATAAATTCCTTCTAGTTTTTATCTGAAGATATTTCCTTTTTCACGATAAGCTTCAATGCACTGCCAAATATCCCTTCACAGATCCTACCAAAACAGTATTTCCAAACTGCTGAATGAAAAGAAAGGTTTAACACTGAGAGATGAATACACATATGTGAGAAAGCATTTTCTCAGATATCTTTCTTCAGGTTTTCATCCTGGGATATTCACTTTTTTGCCAATAGCCTCAGTGATCTCCCAAATGTGCATTGACAGAATGGACAGAAACAGTGTCACAAAACTGCTGGATCAAAAGAAAGTTTTAACTCTCTGAGGTGAATGCACAAACACAAATCAGTTTCTCAGAAAGCTTCTTTCTAGTTTTTCTCTTAAGATATTTCGTTTTCCACCATAGGCCTCATTGCGCTCCAAATATGTCTTTGCACATTCTACAAAAACAGTTTCCAAACTGCTGAATGAAAAGGTTTAACTCTGTGAGATGAATGCACACATCACAAATCAGTTTCTCAGAGAGCTTGCTTCTTGTTTTTATCCTGGGATATTTCCTTTTTCACTATAGGCCTCATTGCACTACAAAATATCTCTTAGCAGATTCTAAGAAAACAGTGTTTCAAAACTGCTGAATTTAAAGAAAAGTTTAACTCTGTGAGATGAATGAACATATCACAAATTGGTTCCTCAGATAATTTCCTTCTAGTTTTTATCTTGGGATATTCGCTTTTTTGCCATTGGCCTCAATGCACTCCAAATATCCTTCACAGATTCTACAAAACAGTGTTTCCAACTGCTCAAACAAAAGAAGGGTTTAACTCTTTGAGATGAATGCGCTTATCACAATGCAGTTTCTCAGAAAGTTTCTTTCTAGTTTTTATCTGAAGATATTTCCTTTTTCACAATAGGCCTCAATGCACTACAGAGTATCTGTTCACAGATTCCAAAAAACAGTGCTTCCAAACTGCTGAATGAAATGAATGATTTAACTCAGTGAGATGAATGCACAGATCAAAAGCAGTTTCTCAGATTCTTGTAGTTTTATCTGAAGATATTTCCTTTTTTGCCATTGGCTCAATGAGCTCCCAAATGTCCATTTGCATGGAAAAAAACAGTGTTTCCAAACTGCTGAATAAAAAGAAAGGTTTACCTCTTTGAGATAAATGCACACATCACAAATCAGTTTCTCAGAAATCTTCTTTCTAGTTTTTATATGAAGGTATTTCCTTTTTCTCCATAGGCCTCAATGTGCACCTAAATATCCCTTCACAGATTCTACAGAAAGAGTATTTCCAAACTGCTGAATGAAAAGAAAGTTTAACTCTGCGAGGTGAATACACACATCACATCACAAAGGTGTTTCTCAGATAGCTTCCTTCTAGTTTTTATCGTGGGATATTCACTTTTTTGCCTTTGGCCTCAATCAGCTCCCAAATGTCCATTCTCAGTGTGGACAAAAACAGTGTTTCCAAATGGCTGATCAAAAGAAAGGTTTAACTCTATGAGATGAATATGCACATCAATAAGCGGTTTCTCAGAAAGCTTCTTTCTAATTTTTATATGAAGACATTTGCTTTTTCCCCATAGGTCTCAATGTGCTCCCAAATATCCCTTCACAGATTCTACAAAAATAGTGTTTATAAAATGCTGAATGAAAAGGAAGTTTTAACTCTTTGAGATGAATGCAAACATCACAAAGCAGTTCTCAGAAAGCTTCTTTCTACTTTCTATCTGAAGTTATTTCCTTTTTCACCATTGGCCTCAATGCACTCAAATATCCTTTGCAGATTCTACAAAACAGTCTTTCCAAACTGCTAAATCCAAAGAAAGGTTTAACTCTGTGAGATGAATGCAAACATCAAAGAGCAGTTTCTTAGAAAGCTTCTTTCCAGTTTTTATCTGAAGATATTTCATTTTTCACCACAGGCCTCAGTGAGCTCCCAAATATCCTTCACAGATTCTACAAAACAGTGTTTCCAAACTGCTGAAAAGAAACGGTTTAAATCTGTGAGATGAATGCACTCATCACAAAGCAGTTTCTCAGATAGCTTCCTTCTAATTTTTATCATAAGATATTCACTTTTTCACCATTGGCCTCAATGAGTTCACAAATGTTCATTTGCAGAATGGACAAAAATAGTGTTTCCAAACTGCTGAATTAAAAGAAAGGTGTAATTCTGTGGTATGAATGCACACATCACAAAGCAATTTCTCAGAAAGTCTCTTTCTAGTTTTATCTGGGATATTCCTTTTCACCATTGGCCTCAATGAGCTCCAAATATCCTTCACAGATTCTACAAAACAGTGTTTCAAACTGCTGAATGAAAAGAAAGTTTTAACTTCATTAGATGAATGTACATATCACAAATCGGTTTCTCAGATAACTTCCTTCTACTTTGTATCCTGGGATATATTTTTTCACCATTGGCCTAAATGAGCTCCAAAATGTCCATTTGCAGAATGGGCCAAAACAGTGTTTTCAAACTGCTGAATCCAAAGAAAGGTTTCCAAACTGCTGAATGAAAAGAAAGTTTTAACTCTGTGAGATGAATGCACCCATCATATAGCAGTTTCTCAGATTCTTTCTAGTTTTTATCTGGATATTCTTTTTCACCATAGGCCTCAATGAGCTCCCAAATGTCCCTCACAGAACGGACAAAAACAGTATTTTCAAACTGTTGAATGAAAAGAAATGTTTAACTCTGTGAGATGAATGCACACATCACAAATCAGTTTCCCAGAAAGCTTCTTTCTAGTTTGAATCTGAAGATGTTTCCTTTTTCACCATAGTCCTCAATGTGCTCCCAAATATCTGTTTGCAGATTCTACCAAAACTGTGTTTCCAAACTGCTGAATGAAAAGTATGGTTTAACCTTGTGAGGTGAATAAACACATCAGAAATGGTTTCTCAAATAGCTTCCTTCTAGTTTTTATCCTGGGATATTCCTTTTTTGCCTTTAGCCTCAGTGAACTCCCAAATGTTTATTCACAGAATGGACAAAACTGTGTGTCCAAACTGCTGAATCCAAAGAAAGGTTTCACTGTGTGAAATAAATACACACATCACAAAGCAGTTTCTGAGAAATCTTCTTTCTAGTTTTTGTCTGAAGACATTCTCATTTTCACCACAGGCCTCAATGCGCTGCCAAATATCCTTCAGATTCTAAGAAAACAGAGTTTCCAAACTATGGAATTAAAACAAAGGTTAACTCTGTGAGATGCATATACACATCACAAATCAGTTTCTCAGATAGCTTCTTCTAGTTTTTATCCTGGGATATTTGCTTTTCCCCAATTGACCTTCCTCAATGCTCCCAAATATCCATTCCCAGAATGGACAAAAGGAATGTTTCCAAACTGCTGAATCCAAAGGAAATTTTAACTCTGTGAGGTAAATGCACACATCACAAAGAAGTTTCTCAGAAAGCTTCTTTCTTGTTTTTATCTGAATATGTATCCTTTTTCAACACAGACCTCAATGCGCTCCAAAATATCCCTTTGCCAATTCTACAAAGACAGTGTTTCAAAACTCCTGAGTGAAAAGAAAGATTTTTCTCTGTGAGATGAATGCACACATCACAAAGAGGTTTTTCAGCTAGATTCCTTCTAGTTTTTATCCTGGGATATTCACTTTTTCACCATTGGCCTCAATCAGCTCCCAAATGTGCATCTGCTGAATGGACAAATACAGTGTTACAAAACTGCTGAATACAAAAGAATGTTTAAATCTGTTCGATGAATCCACACATCAAAATGTGTCTCTCAGAAAGCTTCTTTCTAGTTTTTATCTGAGATATTTCCTTTTTCACCATAGGTCTAATTGTGCTGCCAAATACCCTTTCTCAGATTACAAAATAACACTGTTTCCAAACTACTGAATCAAAGAAGTTTAACTCTGCAGGATGAGCGAACACATCACAAAGCAGTTTCTTGGACAGCTTCCATCTAGTTTTTATCCTGGGATATTTGGTTTTTCACTTTGGCATCAGTGCTCAAATGTCCATTCACAGAATGGACAAAAACAATGTTTCCAAAGTGCAGAATCCAAGGAAAGGTTTAACTCTGTGAGATGAATGCACAAATCACTAAGTAGTTTCTCAGAATCTATGTTTTATCTGAAGGTGTTTCCTTTTCTACCATAGGCCTCCATGTGCTCCCAAATATCCTTTCACACATTCTACAAAAACAGTTTTCCCAAACTCTTGAATGAAAAGAAAGGTTTAATTCTGTGAGATGAATGCAAACCTCACAAATCAGTTTCTGAGATAACTTCCTTCTAGTTTTAATCCTGAAGATATTCCTTTTCACCATAGGCCTCAATGTGCTCCCAAATGTCCATTAGTAGAATGGACAAAAACAGTGTTTCAAACTGCTGAATCAAAGAAAGGTTCAACTCTGTGAGATGAATGCACACATCACAAAGCATTTTCTCAGAAAGCTTCTTTGAAGTTTTTATCTGGCACATTTTCGTTTTCACCTTAGGCCTCAATGCACTCCAAAGTATCCCCTTGCAGATTCTTCAAAAACAGTGTTTCCAAACTGCTGAATGAAAAGAAAGGTTTAAATTTGCAAGATGTATGCACATGTCACAAAGCAGTTTCTCAGAGAGTTTCCTTCTAGTCTTTATCTTGGGATATTCGTTTCTTTGACACTGGCCTGAATGAGCTCCCAAATGTCCATTCACAGAATGGACAGAAAAAGTTTCCAAATTGCTGAGTGCAAAGAAAGGTTTAACTCTGTGAGGTGAATGCATGTATCACAAAGCAGTTTCACAGAAAACTTCTTTCTAGTTTTTATCTGAAGATGTTTCTTTTTTCACTGTAGGCCTCAATGTGCTCCAAAATATCCCTTTGTAGATTCAACAAAAGCGGTGTTTCCAAACTGCTGAATGGAAAGAAAGGTTAAAGTCTGATACATGAATGCTCATATCACAAAACAGATTCTCAGTTAGCTTTCTTCTAGTTTTTATCTTGGGATATTCACTTTTTCACCTTTGGCCTCAAAGAGCCCCCAAATGTCCATTCGTAGAATGGACAAAAACAGTGCTTTCAAACTGCTGAATCCAAAGAAAGTTTTAACTCTGTGAGATGAATGCGTGCATCATGAAGCAGTTTCTCAGAAAACTTCTTCTAGTTTTTATCTGAAGATATTCCTTTTTCACCATAGGCCTCAATGCTCAAATATCCTTCACAGATTCTACAAAACAGTGTTTCCAAACTGTTGAATGAAAAGAAAGGTTTAACTCTGTGCAATGAATGAACACATCACAAAGCAGTTTCTCAGCTCTCTTCTTTCTCGTTTTTATCCTTGAATATTTTCTTTTTTGCCATTGGCCTCAATGAGCTCCCAAAAGCCCATTCACAGAATGTACAAAAACAGTGTTTCCAAACTGCTGAATCCAAAGAAAGGTTTAACTGTGAGATGAATGCACATCACAAAGCAGTTTCTCAGAAGCTTCTTTCTACTTTTTTATCTGAAGATATTCCTTTTTCACCATAGGCCTCAATGTGCTCCAAATATCCTTTGCAGATTCTACAAAACAGTGTTTCAAACTGCTGAATGAAAAGAAAGGTTTAACTCTGTGAGATGAATGCACTCATCACAAAGCAGTTTCTCAGAAAGCTTATTTCTAGTTTTTATCTGAAGTTGTTTACTTTTTCACCATAGGCCTCAATGAGCTCCAAATGTCCATTCACAGATTCTACAAAACTGTGTTGCCAAAGTGGTTAATCAAAAGAAAGGTTTAACTCTGTGAGATGAATGCACTCATCACAAAGCAGTTTCTCAGAAAGCTTCTTTCTAGGTTTAATCTGAAGATACGAAATATCTCTTGCATTTTTCTAAGAAAACAGTGTTTCCAAACTGCTGAATGAAAAGAAAGTATTAAATCTGTGAGATGAATCCACACATCACAAAGCAGTTTCTCAGAAAGTGTCTTTCTAGTTTTTACCTGAAGATATTTCCTTTTTCACCATACGCCTCACTGCACTGCCAAATATTCCTATACAGATTCTACAAAAACATGGTTTCTAAACTGCTGTATGAAAAGAAAGGTTTAACTCTGCGAGATTAATGCACACATCCCAAAGGGTTTTCTCAGATATCTTCCTTCTAGTTTTTATCTTAGGATATTCACATTTTGGCAATTGGCCTCAATGAGCTCCAAATGTCCACATGCAGAATGGTCAAAAACAGTTTTCCAAACTACTGAATCAAAGAAAGTTTAACTCTGTTAGATAATGCACACATCAAAAGCAGTTTCTCAGAAAGGTTCTTTCTAGTTTTTATCTGAGGATAGTTCCTTTTTCACCATAGGCCTCAATGCTCTCCTAAATATCCCTTTGCAGTTTCTACAAAACAGTGTTTCCAAACTGCTGAATCCAAAGAAAAGTTTAACTCTGTGAGATAAATGCGCACATCACAAAGCAGTTTCTCAGAGAGCTTCTGATGTGTTTTTATCCTGTGATATTCTTTTTTTCACCTTTGGACTCAATGAGCACCCAAATGTCCATTTGTAGAATGAACAAAAGTAGTTTCCAAACTGCTGAAACCAAAGAAACTTTAACTCTGTGAGATGAATGCACACACTGAAATCAGTTTCTCAGATATCTTCTAGTTTTTATCTGAAGATACTTAATTTTTCACTGTAGGCCTCAATGTGCTCCCAAATATCCCTATGCAGGTTCTACAAAAACAATGTTTCCAAACTGCTGAATGAAAAGAAAGGTTAACTCTGTGAGATGAATGCACATCACAAAGCAGTTGCTCAGAGAGCTTCTTCTAGTTTTATGCTGGGATATTTGCTTTCTCCCCAATTGGCCTCATTGACCTCCCAAATGTCCATTCACAGAATGGACAAAAACTGTGTTTCCAAACTGCTGAATTGAAAGAAAGCTTTAACTCTGTGAGATAAATTCACACATCACAAAGAAGTTTCTTATAAAGTCTGTTTCTAGTTTTTATCTGAAGATATTTCCTTTTTCAAGGTAGTTCTTAATACACTCCCAAATATCCTTTCGCAGATTCTACAAAAACCATTGCCAAGCTGCTACATGAAAAGAAAGGTTTACTTCTGGGAGATGAATGCACAGATAATGCAGCGGTTTCTTAGATAGTTTCCTTCTAATTTTTATCTTGGGATATTTGTTTTTTCACCATTGGTCTCAATTAGCTCCCAAAAGTCTATTCTCAGAATGGACAAAAACATTGGTTCCAAACTGCTCAATCAAAAGAAAGTTTTAACTCTGTGAGACGAATGCACACATCACAAACCAGTTTCACAGAAAGCTTCTTTTTAGTTTTTATCTGAAGATTTTTTTTTCTCCATAGGTGTCAATGCACTTCTAAATATCCTTCACAGATTCTACAAAAACAGTGTTTCCAATCTGCTCAATGACTAGAAACATTTAACTCAGTGAGTTGAATGCACACATCAAAAAGCTGTTTCTCAGAAAGCTTCTTTCTAGATTTTCCCTGAAAATATTTCCTTTTTCACCATACGCCTTAAAGTTCTCCAAAACGTCCATTCACAGAATGGACAATAACATTGTTTCAAAACTGCTGAATCCAAAGGAAGTTTTAACTCTTTGAGATGAATGTATACATCACAAAGCAGTTTCACATTAAGCTTCTTTCTAGTTTTTATATGAAAATGATTCCTTTTTCACCATAGGCCTCAATGCAATACCAAATGTCTCTTCACAGATTCTAAGAAAACAGTGTTTCAAAACTGCTAAAAGAAAAGAAAAGTTTAACTCTGTGACATGAATGCACAAATCACAAATCAGTTTCTCAGATAACTTCCTAGTAGTTTTTACCCTGGGATTATTGCTTTTTCACCATTGGCCTCAATGCTCTTCCAAATGTCTGTTCACCAATTCTACGAAAACAGTGTTTCCAAACTGCTGTATAAAAAGAAAGGTTTGTCTCTGTGAGATGATTGCACACATCACAGTGCACTTTCTCAGAAAGTTCTTTTTAGGTTTTATCCTGAAGATATTTCCTTTTTCACCATAGGTCTCAATGCACTCCAAATATCCTTCACAGATTCTACAAAAACAGTGTTTGAAAACTGCTGAAAGAAAAGAAAGGTTTAACTCTGAGATGAATGCACACATCACAAAGCAGTTTCTCAGATGTTAATAATTGCTTTTTGCCATTGGCCTCAATGAACTCCCAAATGTCCATTGGTAGAATGGACAAAAACAGTGTTACCAAACTTCTGAATGAAGATTTCATTCTGTGAGATAAATGCACACATCACAAAGCAGTTTCTCAGAAATATTCTTTCTAATTTTATATGAATATATGCTCTTTTCACCATAGGTCTCAATGTGCTCCCAAATATCCCTTCACAGATTATACAAAAACAGTGTTTCTAAACTGCTGAATCTAAAGAAAGATTTAACTCTGTGAGTTGAATTTACATATCACAAAGCAGTTTCTTAAAGAGCTTCCTACTAGTTTTTATCCTGGAATAATCACTTTTTCACCATTGGCCTCAAAGAGCTCCCAAATGTCCATTCACAGAATGGAAAAAAGCACTGTTTCCAAACTTCTGAATCCAAAGAAAGGTTTAACTCTTTGAGATGAATGCACACATCACAAATCAATTTCTCAGAATTCTTCTTTCTAGCTTTATCTGAAGATATTTCCTATTTCCATTGGCTTCAATGAGCTCCAAATGTCCATTAGTCAACGGAACAAAAAAACAGTGTTTCCAAACTGCTCAGTCAAAAGAAAGGTTTAACTCAATGACATGAAAGCACACATCACAAAGCGGTTTCTTATAAAGTTTCTTTCAAGTTTCTTTGTGAAGGTATTTCCTTTTTCACCACAAAACTCAATGTACTCCCAAATATCCCTTTGCAAATTCTACAAAAACAGTGTTTCCAATCTGCTCCAGCAAAAGAAAGGTTTAACTCAGGGAGCTGAATAGACACATCACAAAGCAGTTTCTCAGATAAATTCTTTCTAATTTTTATCTGAAGATATATTTTTTAACAATAGGCCTCACTGCACTCCCAAATATACCTTCACAGATTCTACAAAAACAGTGTTTCCAAACTTCTGAATTGAAAGTAAGGATAAATTCTGCAAGACAAATGCACAATCACAAAGCAGTTTCTCAGAAAGCTACTTTCTAGGGTTTATCTGGGGATATTCTTTTTTTAGCCTTTGGCCTCAATGAGTTCCCAAATGTCCTTTGCAGATTCTACCAAAACAGTGTTTCCAAATTGCTCCAAAAAGGAAAGGTTTAACTCTGTGAGATGAATGCACTCATCAGAAGGCAGTTTCTCAGAAAGTTTCTTCTAGTTTTTATCTGAGATATTTCCTTTTTCATCATACAAATATCCCAAATATCCTTCACGGGTTCTACAAAACAGTGTTACCAACCTGCTGAATGAAAAGAAAAGTTTAACTCTGAGAAGTGGAAGCACATATCATGACGCGGTTTAACAGATAGCTTCATTCTAGTTTTTATCCCGGGATATTCACTTTTATGCCATTGGCCTCAATAAGCTCCCAAATGTCCATTTGCAGAATGGACAAAACATTGTTTCCAAACTGCAGAATCCACAGAAAGGTTTCAAAACAGTGTTTCCAAACTGAATGAAAAGAAAGTTTTAACTCTACAAGATGAAAGCACACATCACAAAGTTTCTCAGATATCTTTCTTCTAGTTTTATCATGGGATATTCTCTTTCTCATGATTTTCCATAATGAGCTAAAAATGTCCACTCACAGAATGGACAAAAACCGTGTTTCAAATCCGCTGAATCAAAGAAAAGTTTAACTCTGTGAGATGAATGCACACATCACAAACCAGTTCCTCATTAAGCTTCTTTCTAGTTTTTATCTTAAGATTTTTCCTTTTTCACCATAGGCCTCAATATTCTCCCAAATATTCAATTGCACAAAAACAGTGTTTACAAACTGCTGAATGAATAGTAAGGTTTATATCTGTGAGATGAATGCACACATCACAAAGTGGTTTCTTAGAGATCTTCCTTCTAGTTTTTATCCTGGGATATTCTTTTTTGAGCCTCAGTGAACTCCCAAATGTTTATTCACAGAACGGACAAAAACAGTGTTACTTAACTGTTGAATCCATAGAAAGATTTGACACTTTGAGATGAATGCACACATCCAAAAGCAGTTTTTCAGAAAGCTTCTTTCTAGTTTTTATCTGAATATTTATTTTTCACCATAGGCTTCAAAGTACTACCAAATATTCCTTCACAGGTTCTACCAAAACAGTGTTTGCCAATGGCTGAATCCAAAGAAAGTTTTAACTCTGTGAGATAAATGTGCACATCACAAAGCAGTTTCTCAGAGAGCTTCTGATGTGTTTTTATCCTGTGATATTCATTTTTTCACCTTTGGACTCAATGAGCACCGAAATGTCCATTTGCAGAATGGACAAAGACAGTGTTCACAAACTGTTGAATCCAATGAAAGGTTTAATTCTGTGGCATGAATGCAGACATCACCAATCAGTTTCTCAGAAAGCTTCTTTCTTTGTATCTGAAGATGTTTCCTTTTTCACCATAGGCCTAAATGCACTCTCAAATTCCCTTTGCAGGTTCTACAAAAACATTGTTTCCAAAATGCTGAATGAAAAGAAAAGTTTATCTCTGTGAGATGAATGCACACGTCACAAAGTGGTTTCTCACATAGCTTACTTCTAGTTTTTATCATGGGATATTTGATTTTTTGCATTGGCCTCAATGAGCTCCCAAAACTCTCTTCACAGAATGGAGAAAAAAAGTGTTTACAAACTGCTGAATCCATAGAAATTTTAACTCTGTGAGATGAGTCTACACACAACACAAAGCCATTTCTCAGAAAGCATCTTGCTAGTTTTTATCTGAAGATAATTGCTTTTTCACCATAGGTCTAATTGTGCTGCCAAATATCCTTCTCAGATTACAAAAACACTGTTTCTAAACTGTTGAATCCATAGAAAGGTTTAATTCTGTGAGATTAATGCACACATCACAAAGCAGTTTCTCAGAAAGATTCTTCTAGTTTTATCCTGGGATATTTGCTTTTCACTTTGGCATCAGTTACTCCCAAATGTCCATTCAGAATGGACAAAAACAGTGTTACCAAACTGATGAATCAAGAAAGGTTTAACTCTGTGAGATGAATGCACACATCCCAAAGCAGTTTCTCATTCAGCTTCTTTGTAGTTTTTATCTGAACATAGTTCCTTTTTCATCACAGGCCGAAATGTGCTCCCAAATATCTGTTCACAGATGCTAAAAATACAGAGTTTCCAAACTGCTGAAGGAAAAGAAAATTTTAACTCTGCAAAATGAGTGCACACATCACAAAACGCTGTCTCAGATAACTTCCTTCCAGTTTTTATCCTGTGATATTCACTTTTTCACCATTGGCCTCAATGAGCTCCCAAATGTCCATTTGCAGAATGGACAAAAACAGTGTTTCCAAACTGCTGAATCCAAAGAAAGGTTTAACTCTGTGAGATGAATGCACACATCACAAAGCAGTTTCTCAGAAAGCTTCTTTCTAGTTTTTATCTGAAGATGTTTCCTTTTTCACCACAGGCCTCAGGGGGCTCCCAAATATTCCTTCAAAGATTTCACAAAAACAGTGCTTCTGGACTGCTGAATGAAAATAACAGTTTAATTCTGTGAAATGATGGCACACATGACAAAGTTGTTTCTCAGATAGCTTCCTGCTAGTTTTTAATCTGGGATATTCTCTTTCTCATGATTTTCCATAATGAGCTCAAAAAGTCCACTTCACAGAACGGACAAAAACAGTATTTTCCAAACTGTTGAATCAAAAGAAATATTTAACTCTGTGAGATGAATGAACACATCACAAATCAGTTTCTCATTGCTTCTCTAGTTTGTATCAGAAAATATTTCCTTTTTCATCACAGGCCTCAATGTGCTCCCAAATACTCCTTCACAGATTCTAGAAAGACAGTGCTTCCAAACTGCTGCATGAAAAGAAAGATTTAAATCTGAGAGATGAATGCACACATCACAAAACTGTTTCTCAGTTAGCATCCTTCTAGTTTTTATCCATGCGTATTCCCTTTTCGCCACTGGCCTCAATGAGCTTTCAAAAGTCCATTCACAGAATGGATAAAAAGAGTGCTTCCAAACTGCTGAATCCAAGGAAATATTTAATTCTGTGAGATGAATGCAAACATCACAAAGTAATTTCCCAGAAAGCTCCTATTTTTATCTGAAGATATTTCTTTTTTCACTATAGGCCTCAATGCACTGCTCCCAAATATTCATTCTCAGATTCTGCAAAAACAGTGTTTCCAAACTGTTGAATGAAAAGAATTTTTTACCTCTGGGAGATTAATGCACACATCACAAAAGAGATTCTCAGGTATCTGCCTTCTAGTTTTTTATCCTGGGATATTCACTTTTTTGACATTGGCCTCAAAGAGCTCCAAAATGCACATTCGCAGAATGGACAAAGACACTGTTTCCAAACTGCTGAATCCGAAGAAAGGTTTACTTCTGTGAGACGAATGCACAGATCAGAAAGCAATTTCTCAGAAAGCTTCTTACTAGTTTTTGTCTGAAGATTTTTACATTTTCACCATAGGCTTCAAAGCACTCCCAAATATCCCTTCATAGATTCTACAAAAACAGTTTTACCAAACTGCTGAATGAAAAGAATGGTTTAACTCTGTTAGATGAATTCACACATCACAACATGGTTACTCAGATAGCTTCCTTCTAGTTTTATCCTGTGATACTTGCTTTTTCACAATTGGCTTCAATGAGCTCCCAAATATCCATTGACAGAATGGACAAAAACAGTGTTTCCAAACTACTGAATCAACAGAAAGTTTTAACTCTGTGAGATGAATGAACACACTGCAAAGCAGTTTCTCAGAAAGCTCCCTTCTAGTTTTTATCTGGAGCTGTTTCCTTTTCAACCTAGGCCTTGATGGGCTCCCAAACACCCCTTCCCAGATTTTACAAAAACAGTGTTTCCAAACTGTTGAATCCAAAGGAAGGTTTAACTCTGGTTGAGAAATGCAGATATCACAAACCAGTTTCTCAGACACCTTCCTTCTAGTTTTTATCCTTTGATATTCACTTTTTTGACATTAGCCTCAATGAGCTCCCAAAAGTCCATTCTGTGAATGAAAAACTATAGTGTTTCCAAACTGCTGAATCCAAAGAAAGGTTGAACTCTGTGAGATGAATGCACACATCACACAGCAGCTTCCCAGAAAGGTGCTTTCTAGTTTTTAACTGAAGAATTTCCCTTTTTCACCATAGGCCTCAATGCCCTCCCAAATATTCCTTCACAGATTGTGCAGAAACAGTGTTTCTAAAGTGCTTGATGAAAAGAAAGGTTTAAATCCTTGAGATAAATGCACTCATCACAAAGCCATTTCTCGCTTCCTTCTAATTTTATCCTGGGATATTCTCTTTTTTTGGCCTCATTAAGCTCCTAAATGTCCATTCACAAAATGGACAAAAACAGTGTTTCCAAACTGCTGAATCCAAAGAAAGGTTTAAATATGTGAGATGCATGCACACAGTCCAAAGCACTTTCTCAGAAAGTTTCTTTCTAGTTATTATCTGAAGATGTTTCCTTTGTCACCATAAGCCTCAATGTGTTGCCAAATATCTCTTCACAGATTCTATAAACACGGTGTTTCCAAACTTCTGAATCCAAAGAAAGGTTTAAATCTGTGGGGTGAATCAACACATCACAAAGGAGTTCCTCAGAAAGCTACTTTCTAGTTTTTACCTGAAGATATTTCCTTTTTCACCATTGGCCTCAATGATTACCAAATATCCCTTTGCAGATTCTACAAAAACAGTGTTTCCAAACTGTGGAATGAAAGAAAGGTTTAATTCTGTGAGATGAGTGCTCACATCACAAAGAGGTTTCTCAGATAACTTCTTTCTTGTTTTAATCCTGGGATATTCATTTTTTCACCATTGGCCTCAATGAGCTTCCAAATGTGCATTTGCGGAACAGACAAAAACGGTGCTTCCAAACTGCTGAAGCAATAGAAAGGTTTACCTCTGTGATAAATTCAGACATCAAAAGTCGTTTCTCAGAAAGGTTCTTTCTAGTTTTTATCTGAGGATAGTTCCTTTTCACCATAGGCCTCAATGCTCCAAATATCCTTTGCAGATTCTACAAAAGCAGGGTTTCCAAACTACTGAATGAAAAGACAGTTTTAACTCTGGGAGATGAATGCACCCAACACAAATCAGTTTCTCAGACAGCTTCCTTCCAGTTTTTATCCAGGGATATTTGGTTTTTCATCTTTGGCCTCAATGAGCTCCAAATGTCCAATTGCAGAATGGACAAAAACAGTGTTTTCGAACTGCTGAATCAAAACAAAGGTTTAACATTGTGAAATGAATGCACACAACTGAAATCAGTTTCTCATTAAGATTCTTACTAGTTTTTATCTGAAGATATTTCCTTTTCACCATAGGCCTCAATGCTCCAAATATCCTTTGCAGATTCTACAAAAAGAATGATTCCAAACTGCTGAATGAAAAGAAAGGGTTAACTCTGAGATGAATGCCACATCACAAATCAGTTTCTCAGACAGCTTCCTTCCAGTTTTTATCCAGGGATATTCGCTTTTTCATCTTTGGCCTCAATGAGCTCCAAATGTCCATTCACAGAGTAGACAAAAAGAGTGTTTCCAAACTGCTGAACCCAAATAAAGTTTTAACTCCGATATGAATGCACATATCACAAAAAAATTTCTCAGAATGTCTCTTTCTAGTTTTTATCTGAAGATATATCCTTTCAAAATAGACTTAATACACTGCCAAATATCTCTTTGCAGATTCTACAAAAAGAATGATTCCAAACTCCTGAATGAAAAGAAAGGTTTAATGCTGCAATATGAATGCATGCATCACAAAGTGGTTTCTCAGACAGTTTCCTTCTAATTTTTATCATGGGATATTCACTTTTTTGCCATTGGCTCAATGAGCTCCCAAATGTCTATTTCCAGAATGGATAGAAACAGTGTTACCAAACTGCTGAATGATAAGTAAGCTTGAACTCTGTGAGATGAATGTACACAATCCGTAGCCATCTCTGATTAAACTTCTTTCCAGTTTTTATCTGAAGATATTTCCTTTTTCACGATAAGCTTCAATGCATTGCCAAATATCCCTTCACAGATCCTACCAAAACAGTATTTCCAAACTGCTGAATGAAAAGAAAGGTTTAACACTGAGAGATGAATACACATGTGAGAAAGCATTTCTCAGATATCTTCTTCAGGTTTTCATCCTGGGATATTCACTTTTTGCCAATAGCCTCAGTGATCTCCCAAATGTGCATTGACAGAATGGACAAAAACAGTGTCACAAAACTGCTGGATCAAAAGAGAAGTTCAACTCTGTGAGATGAATCCACACATCAAAAACTGTCTGTCAGAAAGTTCTTTCCAGTTTTTATCTGAAGATATCTCCTTTGTCACCATAGGCCTCATTGCGCTACCAAATATGTCTTTGCACATTCTAAGAAAACAGTTTCCAAACTGCTGAATGAAAAGGTTTAACTCTGTGAGATGAATGCACACATCACAAATCAGTTTCTCAGATATCTTCTTTCTAGTTTTTATCCTGGGATATTCATGTTTCACCATAGGCCTAAATGCACTCCCAAATATCCCTTCTCAGATTCCACACTAACAGTGTTTCCAAACTTCTGATTGAAAAGAAGGATAAATTCTGCAAGACAAATGCACACAACACAAAGTAGTTTCTCAGAAAGCTTCTTTCCTGTTTTTATCTGAAGCTGTGTCCTTTTTCACTGTAGGCCTCCATGCACTCCCAAATACACCTTTGCATATTCTACCAAAACTGTTTTCAAACTGCTGAATGAAAAGAAAGTATTAAATCTGTGAGATGAATTCACATATTACAAAGTGATTTCTCAGATAGCTTCCTTCTAGTTTTCATCCTGGGATATTTGCTTTATCATTAAGATTCTTCTAGTTTTTTCTCAATATATTCCTTTTTCACCATAGACCTCAATGCACTACCAAATATCTCCTCACAGATTCTAGAAAACAGTGTTTCCAAACTGCTGAATGAAAAGGTTTAACTATGTGAGATGAATGCACACATCACAAAGCAGTTTCTCAGATTCTTGTAGTTCTTATCATGGGATAATTGCTTTTTTGCCATCGGCCACAATGAGCTCCCAAATGTCCATTTGCAGCATGGACAAGAACAGTGATTCCAAACTGCTGGATGAGAAGAATGGTTTAATTCTGCAAGATGAATGCACACATCACAACGAAGTTTCTCTGAAAGCTTCTTTCTAGTTTTATATGAATATATGCTCTTTTCACCATAGGTCTCAATGTGCTCACAATTATCCCTCAAAGGTTCTACAAAACAGTGTTTCCAAACTGCTGAATGAAAAGAAAGGTTTACCTCTATGAAATGAATGCACACATCACAAATCAGTTTCTCAGATAACATCCTTCTAATTTTTATCCTGGGATATTCACTTTGTCACCGTTGGCCTCAATGAACTCCCAAATGTCCATTCACCCAATGGACAAAAACAGTGTTTCCAGACCGCTGAATCCAAAGAAAGGTTTAAATCTGTGGGGTGAATGCTCACATCACAAATTGGTCTCTCAGATAAATTCTTTCTAGTTTTTATCCTGGGATATTCATGTTTCCACCTTTGGCCTCAATGCACTCTCAAATATCCCTTCAAATTATACAAATACAGTGTTTCCAAACTTCTGAATGAAAAGAAAGTTTTAACTCTGCATGATGAATGAACACATCACAAAGCAGTTTCTCAGAAAGTTCTTTTTAGGTTTTACCTGAATATATTCCTTCTTTGCCATAGGTCTCAATGCACTCCAAAATATCCCTTCACAGTTTCTACAAAAACAATGTTTGAAAACTGCTGAAAGAAAAGAAAGGTTTAACTCTGGGAGATGAATGCACACAACACAGAGCAGTTTCTCAGATATCTTCCTTCAAGTTTTTATCCTGGGATATTTGCTTTATCATTAAGATTCTTTCTAGTTTTTTTCTCAATATATTTCCTTTTTCACCATAGACCTCAATGCACTACCAAATATCTCCTCACAGATTCTAGAAAACAGTGTTTCCAGACTACTGAATGAAAAGAAATGTTTAACTATGTGAGATGAATGCACACATCACAAAGCAGTTTCTCAGATTCTTGTAGTTCTTATCATGGGATAATTGCTTTTTTGCCATCGGCCACAATGAGCTCCCAAATGTCCATTTGCAGCATGGACAAGAACAGTGATTCCAAACTGCTGAATGAAGAAAGCCTTTCACTCTGTGAGATAAATGCACATATCAGAAAACAGCTTCTCAGAAATATTCTTTCTAATTTTTATATGAATATATGCTCTTTTTCACCATAGGTCTCAATGTGCTCACAATTATCCCCTCAAAGGTTCTACAAAAACAGTGTTTCCAAACTAGTGAATGAAAAGAAAAGGTTTACCTCTATGAAATGAATGCACACATCATAAATCAGTTTCTCAGATATCTTCCTTCTACTTTTTATTCTGTGATATTCACTTTCTCACCATTGGTCTCAATGAGCTCCCAAATGTCCTTTCGCAGAATGGACAAAAAAAGTATTTACAAACTGCTGAATGAAAAGGAAGGTTTTACTCTGTGAGATGAATGGACACATCACAAAGTGGTTTCTCAGATAAATTCTTCTAGTTTTTATCCTGAAGATATTTTCTTTGGCCTCAATGCACTCTCAAATATCCCTTCGCAAATTATACAAATACAGTGCTTCCAAACTTCTGAATGAAAAGAAAGTTTTAACTCTGCATGATGAATGAACACATCACAAAGCAGTTTCTCAGAAAAGTTCTTTTTAGGTTTTACCTGAATATATTCCTTCTTGCCATAGGTCCTCAATGCACTCCAAAATATCCCTTCACAGTTTCTACAAAACAATGTTTGAAAACTGCTGAAGAAAGAAAGGTTTAACTCTGGGAGATGAATGACAGAGCAGTTTCTCAGATATCTTCCTTCAAGTTTTTATCCTGGGATATTTGCTTATCCTGATTCTCTAGTTTTTTTCTGAATATGTTTCCTTTTTCACCATAGGTCTCAAAGTACTCCCAAATATCCCTTTGAAAATTCTACAAAAACAGTGTTTCCAAACTGCTGAATGAAAAGAAAGGCTTAAGTCTGTGAGATGAAGGCATACATCACAAAGCAGTTTCTCAGATTCTTGTAGTTCTTATCCTGGGATAATTTCTTTTTTGCCATCGGCCACAATGAGCTCCCAAATGTCCATTTGCAGCATGGACAAAACAGTGTTCAAACTGCTGAATGAAGAAAGTTTCACTCTGTGAGATAAATGCACACATCACAAAGCTTCTCAGAAATATTCTTTCTAATTTTTATATGAAGATATATGCTCTTTTCACCATAGGTCTCAATGTGCTCCCAAATATCCCTCAAAGGTTCTACAAAAACAGTGTTTCCAAACTAGTGAATGAAAAGAAATGTTTACCTCTGCGAGATGAATGCACATATCAGAAGGTGGTTTCTCAGCTATCTTCCTTCTAGTTTTTATCCTTGGATATTCACTTTTTCACCATTGGCCTCAAAGAGCTCCCAAATGTGCATCTGCTGAATGGACAAAAAAAGTGTTTTCAAACTGCAGAATCAAAGAAAGGTTTAACTCTGTGAGATGAATGCACACACAAATTGGTCTCTCAGATAAATTCTTTCTAGTTTTTATCCTGAAGATATTCCTTTTGCCATGGCTTCAATGAGCTCCAAAATGTCCATTAGTCAACGGAACAAAAACAGTGTTTCCAAACTGCTGAATCCAAAGAAATGTTTAACTGTGTGAGGTTAATGGAAACTTCACAAAGCAGTTTCTCAGAAAAGTTCTTTCTAGTTTGTATCTGAAGATATTTCCTTTTTCAGCATAGGCCTCAAGGCACTTCCAAATATCCAATTGCACATTCTACAAAAACAGTGTTTCCAAACTGCTGAAACCAAGGAAATGTTTACTCTGTCAGATTAATGAAAACATCACAAAGCACTTTCTCAGTAAACTTACTTCTAGTTTTTATCTGAAGGTATATTCTTTTTCACCATAGGCCTCAATACACTCCCAAATTTACTTTCACAGATTCTACAAAAACAGTGTTTCCAACTGCTGAATGAAAAGAAAGGATTAACTCTGCGAGATGAGTGTCACACATCACAAATTGTCTCATCACAGGTAGTTTCCTGTAGTTTTATAAGATATTCTCTTTTTAGCCTTTGGCCTCAATGAGGTCCCAAATGTCCATTTGCAGAATGGAAAAAAACAGTGTTTCCAAATTGCTGAATCCAAAGAAATGGTTAAATCCGTGAAATGAATGCACACATCAGAAAGCACTTTCTCAGAAACCTTCTTTACGGTTTTTACATGAAGATATTTCCTTTTTCAACATAGCCAAATGTCCCAAATATTCCTTCACAGATTCTACAAAAACTGTGTTTCCATACTGCTGAATGAAAAGAAAGGTTTAACTCTTGAGCTTAGTCCACACATGAAAAGCCATTTTTTCAGAAATTCATTCTAGTTTTTATCCTGGGATATTTTTTTTGCCATTGGCCTCAATGAGATCCCCAATGTCCATTTGCAGAATGGACAAAAACAGTGTTTCCAAACTGCTGAATAAAAAGAAAGTTTTAACTTTGTGAGAGGAATGCCACATCACAAAGAGTTTCTCAGATATCTTTCTTCTAGTTTTTATCATGGGATATTTCTTTTTTCCATGATCATAATGTCCCAAATATCCACTCATAGAACACAAAAACAGTATTTTCAAACTGTTGAATCAAAAGAAATATTTACTCTGTGAGAGGAATGAATACAAAAGAGTTTCTCAGAGCTTCTTTCTAGTTTTTCTCTGAAGATATTTCCTTTTCACCATAGGCCTCAATGTGCTACCAAATATCATTCAGAGAAAACAGTGTTTCCAAAATGATGAATGAAAAGTATGGTTTTATCTGTGAGATGAATGCACACATCACAAAGTGGTTTCTTCAGAGATCTTCCTTCTAGTTTTTATCCTGAAGATATTCTTTTTCACATAGGCCTCAATGTTATATCCTTTCACAGAACGGACAAAAACAGTGTTACCAAACTGATGAATCAAGGAAGGATTAACTCTGTGAGATGAATGCAAACATCCCAAAGCAGTTTCTCAGCTTCTTTCTAGTTTTTATCTGAAAAATTTTCTTTTTCACCATAGGCTTCAATGTGCTACCAAATGTCTTTCAGATTCTAAGAAAACAGATTTTCCAAACTGCTGAATCCAAAGAAAGACTTAACTCTGTGATATGAATTCAAACATCACAAAGCAGTTCCTCAGAGAGCTTCTTTCTAGTTTTTATCCTGGAAGATATTTCTTTTTCCCCAATTGACCTCAATGAGCTCCAAATGTCCAATTGCAGAATGGACAAAAACAGTGTTTTCGAACTGCTGAATCAAAACAAAGGTTTAACTCATGGAGATGAATGCACACATACCAAAGCATTTTCTCACAAAGCTTCTTTCTAGTTTTTATCTGAAGATTTTTCCTTTTTCACCATTGGCCTCAATGTGCTGCCAAACATCCTTCTCAGATTCTACAAAAACAGTGTTTCCAAACTGCTTTGTGAAAAGAAAGGTTTCACTGTGAGGTGAATGCAAACAACACAGAGTGGTTTCTCAGAGACCTTCCTTCTAGTTTTTATCCTGGGATATTTGCTTTTCACCATTGGCCTCAATGAGCTCCCAAATGTCCATTAGCAGAATGGACAAATACAGTGTTTCAAACTGCTGAATTCAAAAGAATTTAAATCTGTTAGATGAATCACACATCAAAATGTGTTTCTCAGAAGATTCTTTCTAGTTTTTATCTGAAGATTTTTCCTTTTCACCATAGGTCTAATTGTGCTGCCAAATACCCTTCTCAGATTACAAAATAACAGTGTTTCCAAACTACTGAATCAAAGGGAAGGCTTAACTCTGAGGATGATGCACACATCACAAAGCAGTTTCTTGGACAGCTTCTTCTAGTTTTTATCCTGGGATATTCCTTTTTCACTTTGGCATCAGTTGGCTCCCAAATGTCCATTATCAGAATGGACAAAAACAGTGATACCACACTGATGAATGCAACGAAAGATTAACTCTCTGAGATGAATGGACACATACCAAAGCAGTTGCTCATTAAGCTTCTTTCTAGTTTTTATCTGATAGTTCCTTTTTCACACAGGCCTAAATGCTACCAAATATCTTTTTCACAGATTCTACAAAAAACAGAGTTTCCAAACTCTTGAATGAAAAGACAGGTTTAATTCTGTGAGATGAATGCACACCTCAGAAATCAGTTTCTCAGATAACGTCCTTCTAGTTTTAATCCTGGGATATTCACTCTTTCATTGTCCATGGCCTCAATGAGCTCCCAAATGTCCATTTGTAGAATGGTCAGAAAAAGTGTTTCCATACTGCTGAATGAAAATAAATGTATAACACTGTGAGATGAATGTACACATCACAAAGCAGTTTCTCAGCATGCTTCTCTCTAGTTTTAATCTGAAGATATTTCCTTTTTCACTATAGGCCACAAGGCACTACTAAATATCTCTTCACAGATTCTAAGGAAACAGTGTTTCCAAACTGCTGAATGAAAAGAATTGTTTAACACTGCGAGATTAATGCACACACATCACAAAACGTGTTCTCAGATAACTTCCTTCTAGTTTTTATCATGGAATATTCACTTTTTGCCATTGGCCTCAAAGAGCTAAAAAATGTTCATTCACAGAATCAACAAAAACTGTGCTTCCAAACTGCTGAATCAAAAGAAACTTTAACACTGTGAGTCAAATGAACACATCACAAAGCAGTTTCTCAGAAAGCTTCTTTCTAGTTTTTATTTGAAGATGTTTCCTTTTTCACTATAGGCCACAATCCGCTTTAAAACTCACTTCCCAGGTTCTACAAAAAGTGTTTCCAAACTACTGAATGAAAAGAAGTTTAAATATGTGAGATGAATGCACACATCACAAATCAGTTTCTCAGATAACGTCTTCTAGTTTTTATCCTGGGATATTCACTTTTTCACCATTGGCTTCAATGAGCTCCCAAATGTCCATTTGCAGAATGGACAAAACAAGTGTTTCAAACAACTGAATCAAAAGAAAAAGTTTAACTGTGAGATGAATGAAAACATCACATAGCAGTTTCTCAGAAAGCTTCTTTCTACTTTTATCAGAATATGTTCCTTTTTCACCAGTCTTCAACGTGCTGTCAAATATCCTTCACAGATTCTACAAAAACAGTGTTTCCAAGCTGTTGAATGAAAAGAAACCTTTAACTCTGCAACAAGAATGTGAACATCCAAAGCAGTTTCTCAGCTATCTTCTTTCTCGTTTTATCCTGAAGATATTTTCTTTTTTGCCATTGGCCTCAATAAGCTCCCAAATAGCCCATTCACAGAATGTACAAAACAGTGTTTCCAAACTGCTGTCAAAAAAAGGTTTAACTCTGTGTGTTTTATGAACCCGTCACAAAGCAGTTTCTCAGAATGCTTCTTTCTTGTTTTTTTCTGAAGATACTTCCTTTTTCACCATAGGCCTCAATGTGCTCCTAAATATCCCTTAAGAGATTCTACAAAAACAGTGTTTCAAAACTGCTGAATGAAAAGAAAGGTTTAACATTGCAGGATGAATGTACACTTCACAAAGAGTTTCTCAGATATGTTCCTACTAGTTTTATCCTGGGATATTCACTTTTTGTCATTGGCCCAATGAGCTCCCAAATGTACATTCAGAATGTATTAAAACAGTGTTTCCAATCTGCATAATCAAAAGAAAGATTCAACTCTGTCACAAGAATGCCAACATCACAAAGCAGTTTCTCAGAAAGCTTCTTTCTAGGTTTAATCTGAAGATATTTCCTTTTTCACCTAGTCCTCATTTTGCTACAAATATATCTCTTGGCATTTTCTAAAACAGTGTTTCCAAACAGCTGAATGAAAAGAAAGTTTAACTCTGTGAGATGAATCCACACATCACAAAGCAGTTTCTCAGAAAGTGTCTTTCTAGTTTTACCTGAAGATATTTCCTTTTTCACCATAAGCCTCAATGCACCAACTATTCCTATACAGATTCTACAAAAACAGTGTTTCTAAACTGCTGTATGAAGAAAAGGTTTCACTCTTGGAGATGAATGCAAACCACAGAGAGTGGTTTCTCAGAGAGCTTCCTTCTAGTCTTTATCCTGGGATATTCACTTTTTCGCCATTGGCCTCAATGAGCTTCCAAATGTCCACATGCAGAATGGTCAAAAACAGTTTTACCAAACTTCTGATTACAAAGAAAGCTTTAACTCTGTTAGATAAATTCAGACATCAAAAAGTCGTCTCTCAGAAAGGTTCTTTCTAGGTTTTATCTGAGGATAGTTCCTTTTTCACCATAGGCCTCAATGCTCTGCCAAATATCCTTTTGCAGATCCTACAAAAACACTGTTTCCAAACTGCTGAATGAAAAGGAAGGTTTAGCTCTGCAGGTGAATGCACACATCGCAAAGCAGTTTCTCCAGAGCTTCCTTCTAGTAATTATCCTGGGATATTCGCTTTTTTGCCATTGGCCTCAATGAGCTCCCAAATGACCATTTGCAGAATGGATGAAAACAGTGTTACCAAACTGCTGTATTGAAAGAAAGGTTTAACATTGTGAAATGAATGCACACAACTGAAATCAGTTTCTCATTAAGATTCTTACTAGTTTTTATCTGAAGATATTTCCTTTTTCACCCTTCAAAATATCTCTTTGCAGATTCTACAAAAAGAATGATTCCAAACTGCTGAATGAAAAGAAAGGGTTAACTCTGTGAGATGAATGCCCACATCAAAAAGCATTTTCTCAGATAGCTTCCTTCTCATTTTTATCCTGGGATATTTGCTTTTATGCCATTGGCCTCAATTCGCTCCAAAATGTCCATTCGCAGAATGGAAAAAAACAGTGTTTCCAAACTGCTAAGTCAAAACTAAGGTTTAACTCTGTGAGATGAAGGAACACATCACAAAGCTGTTTCTTATAAAGTCTGTTTCTAGTTTTTATCTGAAGATATATCCTTTCAAAATAGACTTAATACACTGCCAAATAGCCCTTTGCAGATTCTACAAAAACAGTGTTTCCAAACTACTGAATGAAAAGAAAGGTTTAATGCTGCAATATGAATGCATGCATCACAAAGTGGTTTCTCAGACAGTTTCCTTCTAATTTTTATCATGGGATATTCACTTTTTTGCCATTGGCTCAATGAGCTCCCAAATGTCTATTTCCAGAATGGATAGAAACAGTCTTACCAAACTGCTGAATCCTAAGGAAGCTAGAACTCTGTGAGATGAATGTACACAATCCGTAGCCATCTCTGATTAAACTTCTTTCCAGTTTTTATCTGAAGATATTTCCTTTTTCACGATAAGCTTCAATGCACTGCCAAATATCCCTTCACAGATCCTACCAAAACAGTATTTCCAAACTGCTGAATGAAAAGAAAGGTTTAACACTGAGAGATGAATACACATATGTGAGAAAGCATTTTCTCAGATATCTTTCTTCAGGTTTTCATCCTGGGATATTCACTTTTTTGCCAATAGCCTCAGTGATCTCCCAAATGTGCATTGACAGAATGGACAGAAACAGTGTCACAAAACTGCTGGATCAAAAGAGAAGTTCAACTCTGTGAGATGAATCCACACATCAAAAACTGTCTGTCAGAAAAGTTCTTTCCAGTTTTTATCTGAAGATATTTCCTTTTTCACTATAGGCCTCATTGCACTACAAAATATCTCTTAGCAGATTCTAAGAAAACAGTTTCCAAACTGCTGAATGAAAAGGTTTAACTCTGTGAGATGAATGCACACATCACAAATCAGTTTCTCAGATAAATTCCTTCTAGTTTTTATCCTGGGATATTCATGTTTCCACCTTTGGCCTCAATGCACTCTCAAATATCCCTTCGCAAATTATACAAATACAGTGTTTCCAAACTTCTGAATGAAAAGAAAGTTTTAACTCTGCATGATGAATGAACACATCACAAAGCAGTTTCTCAGATATCTCTTTCTAGGTTTTACCTGAAGATATTCCCTTCTTCGCGATATGTCTCAATGCACTCCCAAATATCCCTTCACAGTTTCTACAAAAACAATGTTTGAAAACTGCTGAAAGAAAAGAAAGGTTTAACTCTGGAGATGAATGCACACAACACAGAGCAGTTTCTCAGATATCTTCCTTCAAGTTTTTATCCTGGGATATTTGCTTTATCATTAAGATTCTTTCTAGTTTTTTTCTCAATATATTTCCTTTTTCACCGTAGACCTCAATGCACTACCAAATATCTCCTCACAGATTCTAGAAAAACAGTGTTTCCAGACTACTGAATGAAAAGAAATGTTTAACTATGTGAGATGAATGCACACATCACAAAGCAGTTTCTCAGATTCTTGTAGTTCTTATCATGGGATAATTGCTTTTTTGCCATCGGCCACAATGAGCTCCCAAATGTCCATTTGCAGCATGGACAAGAACAGTGATTCCAAACTGCTGAATGAAGAAAGCCTTTCACTCTGTGAGATAAATGCACATATCAGAAAACAGCTTCTCAGAAATATTCTTTCTAATTTTATATGAATATATGCTCTTTTTCACCATAGGTCTCAATGTGCTCAGATTTATCCCCTCAAAGGTTCTACAAAACAGTGTTTCCAAACTAGTGAATGAAAAGAAAGGTTTACCTCTATGAAATGAATGCACACATCCCAAAGTGGTTTCTCAGATAGCGTCCTTCTAGTTTTTATCCTGGGATATTCACTTTTTCACTGGCCACAATGAGCTCCCATATGTCATTTCGCAGAATGGACAAAAACAGTGTTTGCAAACTGCTGAATCCAAAGAAAGGTTTAACTATGTGAGATGAATGCTCACATCACAAATTGGTCTCTCAGATAAATTCTTTCTAGTTTTTTTCCTGGGATATTCCCTTTTTCACCATTTGCATCAATGAGCTCCCAAATGTCCGTCTGCCAAATGGACAAAAACAGTGTTTCCAAGCTGCTGAATCCAAAGAAAGCTTTAACTCTGTGAGATAAATGCACACTCACAAAGCAGTTTCTCAGAAAAGTTCTTTCTAGTTTGTATCTGAAGATATTTCCTTTTTCAGCATAGGCCTCAAGGCACTTCAAATATCCAATTGCACATTCTACAAAAACAGTGTTTCCAAACTGCTGAAACAAGGAAATGTTTACTCTGTCAGATTAATGAAAACATCACAAAGCACTTTCTCAGTAAACTTACTTCTAGTTTTTATCTGAAGGTATATTCTTTTCACCATAGCCTCAATACACTCCCAAATTTACTATCGCAGATTCTACAAAAATGGTGTTTCCAACATGCTGAATGAAAAGAAAGGATTAACTCTGCGAGATGAGTGTCCACATCTCAAATTGTCCACATCACAGGTAGTTTCCTTGTAGTTTTTATAATGGGATATTCTCTTTTTAGCCTTTGGCCTCTATGAGCTCCTAAATGTCCATTTTCAGTATAGACAAAAACAGTGTTTCCAAACTGCTGAATCCAGAGAAAGGTTTAATTCTGTGAGGTGAATGCACACATCAAAAAGCAGTTACTGAGAAAGCTTCTTTCTAGCTTTTATCTGATGATATTTCCATTTTCACCATAGGCATCAATGCACTACAAAGTATCCCTTCGCAGATCCTAAGAAAACAGTGTTTCCAAAATGCTGAATTAAAAGAAAGGTTTAACTCTTTGAGCTTGTCCACATCAAAAAAAGCATTTTCTCAGATAACTTCATTCTAGTTTTTATCTGGGATATTTCTTTTTCACCACTGGCCTCAATGAGATCCCAAATGTCCATTTGCAGAATGAACCAAAACAGAGTTTTCAAACTGCTGAATGAAAAGAAAGGTTTAGCTCTGAGATTAATGCCCACAAGGAAGAGTGAGGTCTCAGATATCTTTCTTCTAGTTTTGATCATGGGATATTCTCTTTCTCATGATTTTTCCATAATGAGCTCCTAAAAGTCCACTCACAGAACGGACAAAAACAGTATTTTCAAACTGTTGAATCCAAAGAAATATTTACCTCTGTGAGAGGAATGAATACATTAGATAGAGTTTTCTCATTAAGCTTCTTTCTAGTTTTTAATCTGAAGATATTTCCTTTTTCACCATAGGCCTCAATGTGCTACCAATATCTTTGCAGATTCAAGAAAACAGTGTTTCCAAAATGATGAATGAAAAGTATGGTTTTAATCTGTGAGATGAATGCACACATCACAAAGTGGTTTCTTAGAGATCTTCCTTCTAGTTTTTATCCTGGGATATTCCCTTTTTTGCCTTTAGCCTCAGTGAACTCCCAAATGTTTATTCACAGAACGGAAAAAAACAGTGTTACCAAACTGATTAATCCAAGGTAGGATTAACTCTGTGAGATGAATGCAAACATCCCAAAGCAGTTTCTCATTAAGCTTCTTTCTAGTTTTTATCTGAAGAAAAATTTTCTTTTTCACCATAGGCTTCAATGTGCTCCATAAATGTCTTCACAGATTCTAAAAAACAGAGTTTCCAAACTATGGAATTAAAACAAAGGTTAACCTCTGTGAGATGCATATACACATCACGAATCTGTTTCTCAGAGAGCTTCTTTCTAGTTTTTATCCTGGGATATTTGCTTTCTCCCCAATTGACCTTAATGAGCTCCCAAATGTCCATTCGCAGAATGGACAAAAACAGTGTTACCAAACTGTTGAAAACAAAGAAAAGTTTAAGTCTCTGAGATGAACAAGCAGTTTCTCAGAAAGCTTCTTTCAATTTTTTATCTGAAGATATTTCCTTTTCACCATAGGCCTCAATGTGCTGCCAAACATCCCTTCTCAGATTCTACAAAAACAGTGTTTCCAAACTGCTTTGTGAAAAGAAAGGTTTCACTATGTGAGGTGAATGCAAACAACACAGAGTGGTTTCTCAGAGACCTTCCTTCTAGTTTTTATCCTGGGATATTTCCTTTTCACCATTGGCCTCAATGAGCTCCCAAATGTCCATTAGCAGAATGGACAAATACAGTGTTACAAACTGCTGAATTCAAAGAATCTTTAAATCTGTTAGATGAATCCACACATCAAAATGTGTCTCTCAGAAAGATTCTTTCTAGTTTTTATCTGAGGATATTTCCTTTTCACCATAGGTCTAATTGTGCTGCCAAATACCCTTTCTCAGATTACAAAATAACACTGTTTCCAAACTACTGAATCAAAGGAAGGTTTAACTCTGCAGGATGAGCGAACACATCACAAAGCAGTTTCTTGGACAGCTTCCATCTAGTTTTTATCCTGGGATATTCGCTTTTTCACTTTGGCATCAGTTAGCTCCCAAATGTCCATTAGTAGAATGGACAAAAACAGTGCTCACACTGATGAATCAAAGGAAAGTTTTAATTCTCTGAGATGAATGCACACATCCAAAGCAGTTTCTCAGAAACCTTCTTTCTTGTTTTTATCTGAAGATATTTTCTTTTTCTCCATTGGCCTCAATGTGCTCCAAAATATCTTTTCACAGATTCTAAAAAACAGAGTTTCAAACTCTTGAATGAAAAGAAAGGTTTAATTCTGTGAGATGAATGCAAACCATCACAAATCAGTTTCTGAGATAACTTCCTTCTAGTTTTAATCTGGATATTCACTCTTTTCATTGTCCATGAGCTCATTGTCCAATAGCTCCCAAATGTCCATTAGTAGAATGGACAAAAACAGTGTTTCCAAACTGCTGAATCAAAGAAAGGTTTAACTCTGTGCAATGAATGACACATCACAAAGCAGTTTCTCAGATGCTTCTTCTAGTTTTTATCTGAAGAATTTTCTTTTTCACCTTAGGCCTCAATGCTGCTAAATATTCCTTCACAGATTCTTCAAAACAGTTTTCCAAACTACTGAATGAAAAGAATTGTTTAACTCTGTGAGATTGAATGCACACATCACAAATGGTTTTCTCAGATCACTTCTTTCTAGTTTTTATCCTGGGATATTTGATTTTTCACCACTATTCTCAATGAGCTCCCAAATGTTCATTCACAGAATGACCAGAAACAGTTTCCAAACTGCTGAGTCCAAAGAAAGGTTTAACTCTGTGAGTCAAATGAAAATCACAAAGCAGTTTCTCAGAAAGCTTCTTTCTAGTTTTTATTTGAAGATATTTCCTTTTTCACCATAGGCCTCAAAGCACTTCCAAATATCCCTTCACATAATCTACAAAAAGAGTGTTTCCAAAGTGCTGAATGAAAAGAGAAGTTTAAATATGTGAGATGAATGCACACATCACAAATCAGTTTCTCAGATAACGTGCTTCTAGTTTTTATCCTGGGATATTCACTTTTTCACCATAGGCTTCAATCTCCCAAATGTCCATTTGCAGAATGGACAAAAACAACGTTTCCAAACAACTGAATCCAAAAAAAGTTTAACGATGTAAGATGAATGAAAACATCACATAGCAGTTTCTCAGAAAGCTTCTTTCTACTTTTTATCAGAATATGTTCCCTTTTTCACCAGTCTTCAACGTGCTGTCAAATATCCCTTCACAGATTCTACAAAAACAGTGTTTCCAAGCTGTTGAATGAAAAGAAACCTTTAACTCTGCAACAAGAATGTGAACATCACAAAGCGGTTTCTCAGCTATCTTCTTTCTCGTTTTTATCCTGGAATATTTTCTTTTTTGCCATTGGCCTCAATGAGCTCCCAAAAGCCCATTCACAGAATGTACAAAAACAGTGTTTCCAAACTGCTGAATCCAAAGAAAGGTTTAACTCTGTGAGTTGAATGAACCCGTCACAAAGCAGTTTCTCAGAATGCTTCTTTCTGGTTTTTTTCTGAAGATACTTCCTTTTTCACCATAGGCCTCAATGTGCTCCTAAATATCCCTTAAGAGATTCTACAAAAACAGTGTTTCAAAACTGCTGAATGAAAAGAACGGTTTAACATTGCAGGATGAATGTACACTTCACAAAGAGTTTTCTCAGATATGTTCCTACTAGTTTTTATCCTGGGATATTCACTTTTTTGTCATTGGCCAATGAGCTCCCAAATGTACATTCAGAGAATGTATTAAAACAGTGTTACCAAACTGCCTAATCCAAAGAAAGATTCAACTCTGTGACATGAATGCACACATCACAAAGCAGTTTCTCAGAAAGCTTCTTTCTAGGTTTAATCTGAAGATATTTCCTTTTTCACCTAGTCCTCATTTGCTCCCAAATATCTCTTGGCATTTTCTAAGAAAACAGTGTTTCCAAACAGCTGAATGAAAAAAGTTTTCACTCTGCGAGATGAATCCACACATCACAAAGCAGTTTCTCAGAAAGTGTCTTTCTAGTTTTTACCTGAAGATATTTCCTTTTTCACCATACGCCTCAATGCACTGCCAAATATTCCTATACAGATTCTACAAAAACAGTGTTTCTAAACTGCTGTATGAAGAAAAGGTTTCACTCTTGGAGATGAATGCAAACCACAGAGAGTGGTTTCTCAGAGAGCTTCCTTCTAGTCTTTATCCTGGGATATTCACTTTTTCGCCATTGGCCTCAATGAGCTTCCAAATGTCCACATGCAGAATGGTCAAAAACAGTTTTACCAAACTTCTGAATACAAAGAAAGCTTTAACAATGTTAGATAAATTCAGACATCACAAAAGTCGTCTCTCAGAAAGGTTCTTTCTAGGTTTTATCTGAGGATAGTTCTTTTTCACCATAGGCCTCAATGCTCTGCCAAATATCCTTTGCAGATCCTACAAATAAAATGTTTCAAAACTGCTTAATGAAAAGTAAGTTTTAGCTCTGCATGGTGAATGCACAATTCTCTAAGCTGTTTCTACGAGAGCTTCCTTCTAGTTATTATCCTTGGATATTCGCTTTTTTGCCTTTGGCCTCAATGAGCTCCCAAATGACCATTTGCAGAATGGATGAAAACAGTGTTACCAAACTGCTGTATTGAAAGAAAGGTTTAACATTGTGAAATGAATGCACACAACTGAAATCAGTTTCTCATTAAGATTCTTACTAGTTTTTATCTGAAGATATTTCCTTTTTCACCCTTCAAAATATCTCTTTGCAGATTCTACAAAAAGAATGATTCCAAACTGCTGAATGAAAAGAAAGGGTTAACTCTGTGAGATGAATGCACACACCGCAAAACAGTTTCACAGATATCTTCCTTCTAGTTTTTATGCTGGGATATTCGCTTTTTTGCCTTTGGCCACAATGAGCTCCCAAATGTCCATTCACAGAATGGACAAAAACAGTGTTACCAAACTGCTGAATCCAAAGAAAGTTTTAACTCTGTGAGATGAAGGAACACATCACAAAGCTGTTTCTTATAAAGTCTGTTTCTAGTTTTTATCTGAAGATATATCCTTTCAAAATAGACTTAATACACTGCCAAATAGCCCTTTGCAGATTCTACAAAAACAGTGTTTCCAAACTACTGAATGAAAAGAAAGGTTTAATGCTGCAATATGAATGCATGCATCACAAAGTGGTTTCTCAGACAGTTTCCTTCTAATTTTTATCATGGGATATTCACTTTTTTGCCATTGGCTCAATGAGCTCCCAAATGTCTATTTCCAGAATGGATAGAAACAGTCTTACCAAACTGCTGAATCCTAAGGAAGCTAGAACTCTGTGAGATGAATGTACACAATCCGTAGCCATCTCTGATTAAACTTCTTTCCAGTTTTTATCTGAAGATATTTCCTTTTTCACGATAAGCTTCAATGCACTGCCAAATATCCCTTCACAGATCCTACCAAAACAGTATTTCCAAACTGCTGAATGAAAAGAAAGGTTTAACACTGAGAGATGAATACACATATGTGAGAAAGCATTTTCTCAGATATCTTTCTTCAGGTTTTCATCCTGGGATATTCACTTTTTTGCCAATAGCCTCAGTGATCTCCCAAATGTGCATTGACAGAATGGACAGAAACAGTGTCACAAAACTGCTGGATCAAAAGAGAAGTTCAACTCTGTGAGATGAATCCACACATCAAAACTGTCTCAGAAAAGTTCTTTCCAGTTTTTATCTGAAGATATTTCCTTTTTCACCATAGGCCTCATTGCGCTACCAAATATGTCTTAGCACATTCTAAGAAAACAGTTTCAAAACTGCTGAATGAAAAGTGTTAACTCTGTGAGATGAATGCACAGACTACAAAGCAGTTTCTTAGATATCTTCCTTCTAGTTTTTATCCTGGGATATTCATTTTTTTTTGGCCTCAATGCACTCCAAAATATCCCATTGCAGATTATACAAAAACAGTGTTTCCAAACTGCTTAATGAAAAGAAAGTTTTAACTCTGCATGATGAATGAAAGCACACATCACAAAGCAGTTTCTCAGAAAGTTCTTTTTAGGTTTTACCTGAATATATTCCCTTCTTTGCCATAGGTCTCAATGCACTCCAAAATATCCCTTCACAGTTTCTACAAAAACAATGTTTGAAAACTGCTGAAAGAAAAGAAAGGTTTAACTCTGGGAGATGAATGCACACAACACAGAGCAGTTTCTCAGATATCTTCCTTCAAGTTTTATCCTGGGATATTTGCTTTATCATTGATTCTTTCTAGTTTTTTTCTCAATATATTTCCTTTTTCACCATAGACCTCAATGCACTACCAAATATCTCCTCACAGATTCTAGAAAAACAGTGTTTCCAGACTACTGAATGAAAAGAAATGTTTAACTATGTGAGATGAATGCACACATCACAAAGCAGTTTCTCAGAGTTCTCTAGTTTTTATCATGGGATAATTGCTTTTTGCCATCACCTCAGCTCCCAAATGTCCATTTGCAGCATGGACAAGAACAGTGATTCCAAACTGCTGAATGAAAGAAGCCTTTCACTCTGTGAGATAAATGCACATCACAAACAGCTTCTCAGAAATATTCTTTCTAATTTTTATATGAATATATGCTCTTTTTCACCATAGGTCTCAATGTGCTCACAATTATCCCCTCAAAGGTTCTACAAAAACAGTGTTTCCAAACTAGTGAATGAAAAGAAAAGGTTTACCTCTATGAAATGAATGCACACACCACAAAGCTCTTTCTCAGAGAACTTCCTTCTAGTTTTTATCCTGGGATATTCACTTTTTCATTTTGGCCACAATGAGCTCCCACATGGCCATTCGCAAAATGCAGAAAAACAGTGTTTTCAAACTGCAGAATCCAAAGAAAGGTTTAACACTGTGTAGTGAATGCACACATAATAAAGTAGTTTCTCAGAAAGATTCTTTCTAGTTTTTATCCTGGGATATTCGCTTTTTGGCCATTGGCTTCAATGAGCTCCAAAATGTCCATTAGTCAACGGAACAAAAACAGTGTTTCCAAACTGCTGAATCCAAAGAAATGTTTAACTGTGTGAGGTTAATGGAAACTTCACAAAGCAGTTTCTCAGAAAAGTTCTTTCTAGTTTGTATCTGAAGATATTTCCTTTTTCAGCATAGGCCTCAAGGCACTTCCAAATATCCAATTGCACATTCTACAAAAAACAGTGTTTCCAAACTGCTGAAACCAAAATGTTTATGCTGTCAGATTAATGAAAACATCACAAAGCACTTTCTCAGTAAACTTACTTCTAGTTTTTATCTGAAGGTATATTCTTTTTCACCATACGCCTCAATACACTCCCAAATTTACTATCGCAGATTCTACAAAAATGGTGTTTCCAACATGCTGAATGAAAAGAAAGGATTAACTCTGCGAGATGAGTGTCCACATCTCAAATTGTCCACATCACAGGTAGTTTCCTTGTAGTTTTTATAATGGGATATTCTCTTTTTCCTTTGGCCTCAATGAGTTCCCAAATGTCCTTTTGCAGTGTGGACAAAACAGTGTTTACAAACTGCTGAATCCAGAGAAAGGTTTACCTCTGTGAGATAAATGCACACATCAGAAAGCAGTGTCTCGCAAAGCCTTCATGTAGTTTTTATCTGGAGACATTTCCTTTTTCATCATAGCCAAATATCCCTTCACGGGTTCTACAAAAACAGTGTTTCCAAGCTGCTGAATGAAAAGAAAGGTTAAGCTCTTTGAGCTTAGTCCACACATGAAAAAGCCATTTCTCAGATAACTTCATTCTAGTTTTTATCCTGGGATATTTTCTTTTTGCCATTGGCCTAAATGAGATCCCAAATGTCCATTTGCAGAATGGACAAAATGTGTTACCAACCTGCAGAACCCAAAGAAAGGTTTCCAAACTGCTGAATGAAAAGAAAGTTTTAACTCCGAGATTAATGCCCACAAGGAAGAGTGATTTCTCAGATATCTTTCTTCTAGTTTTTATCATGGGATATTCTCTTTCTCATGATTTTCCATAATGAGCTCCTAAAAGTCCACTCACAGAACGGACAAAAACAGTATTTTCAAACTGTTGAATCCAAAGAAATATTTACCTCTGTGAGAGGAATGAATACATTAGATAGAGTTTTCTCATTAAGCTTCTTTCTAGTTTTTAATCTGAAGATATTTCCTTTTTCACCATAGGCCTCAATGTACTACCTAATATCTGTTCGCAGATTCAAGAAAACAGTGTTTCCAAAATGATGAATGAAAAGTATGGTTTTATCTGTGAGATGAATGCACACATCACAAAGTGGTTTCTTAGAGATCTTCCTTCTAGTTTTTATCCTGGGATATTCCTTTTTGCCTTTTAGCCTCAGTGAACTCCCAAATGTTTATTCACAGAACGGACAAAAACAGTGTTACCAAACTGATGAATCCAAGGAAGGATTAACTCTGTGAGATGAATGCAAACATCCCAAAGCAGTTTCTCATTAAGCTTCTTTCTAGTTTTTATCTGAAAAAATTTTCTTTTTCACCATAGGCTTCAATGTGCTACCATACGTGTCTTCGTGGATTCTAAGAAAACAGAGTTTCCAAACTATGGAATTAAAACAAAGGTTAACCTCTGTGAGATGCATATACACATCACGAATCTGTTTCTCAGAGAGCTTCTTTCTAGTTTTTATCCTGGATATTTGCTTTCTCCCAATTGACCTTAATGAGCTCCCAAATGTCCATTCAGAATGGACAAAAACAGTGTTACCAAACTGTTGAATCAAAGAAAGTTTTAACTCTCTGAGATGAATGAACACATCACAAAGCAGTTTCTCAGAAAGCTTCTTTCCAGATTTTCTCTGAAGATGTTTCCCTTTTCACAATAGGCCTCAATTTGCTCCCAAACATCCTTCTCAGATTCTACAAAACAGTGTTTCCAAACTGCTTGTGAAAAGAAAGGTTTCACTATGTGAGGTGAATGCAAACAACACAGAGTGGTTTCTCAGAGACCTTCCTTCTAGTTTTTATCCTGGGATATTTGCTTTTTCACCATTGGCCTCAATGAGCTCCCAAATGTCCATTAGCAGAATGGACAAATACAGTGTTACAAAACTGCTGAATTCAAAAGAATCTTTAAATCTGTTAGATGAATCCACACATCAAAAATGTGTCTCTCAGAAAGATTCTTTCTAGTTTTTATCTGAGGATATTTCCTTTTTCACCATAGGTCTAATTGTGCTGCCAAATACCCTTTCTCAGATTACAAAATAACACTGTTTCCAAACTACTGAATCAAAGGGAAGGCTTAGCTCTGAAGTATGAGCTAACAAATCACAAAGGAGTTTATTTGACAGATTCAATATAGTTTTTATGATGGGATATTCTCTTTTTCAATTTGGCATAAGTTAGCTCCAAAATGTCCATTCACAGAATGGACCAAAACAGTGTTTCACACTGATGAATGCAAGGAAAGATTAACTCTGTGAGATGAATGCACACATCCCAAAGCAGTTTCTCATTAAGCTTCTTTGTAGTTTTTATCTGAAAATAGTTCATTTTTCATCACAGGCCTAAATGTGCTACCAAATATCTTTTCACAGATTCTAAAAAAACAGAGTTTCCAAACTCTTGAATGAAAAGAAAGGTTTAATTCTGTGAGATGAATGCAAACCTCAGAAATCAGTTTCTGAGATAACTTCCTTCTAGTTTTAATCCTGGGATATTCACTCTTGTCCATGAAAGCTCATTGTCCAATGAGCTCCCAAATGTCCATTAGTAGAATGGACAAAAACAGTGTTTCCAAACTGCTGAATCCAAAGAAAGGTTTAACTCTGTGCAATGAATGAACACATCACAAAGCAGTTTCTCAGCATGCTTCTCTCTAGTTTTAATCTGAAGAAATTTTCTTTTTCACCTTAGGCCTCAATGCACTGCTAAATATTCCTTCACAGATTCTTCAAAAACAGTTTTTCCAAACTACTGAATGAAAAGAATTGTTTAACACTGCGAGATTAATGCACATCACAAAGGGTTTCTCAGATATCTTCCTTCTAGTTTTTATCCCAGGATATTCACTTTTTTGCCATTGGCCTGAATGAGCTCCCAAATGAACATTCACAGAATCAACAAAAACTGTGATTCCAAACTGCTGAATCCAAAGAAACTTTTAACACTCTGAGTCAAATGAACACATCACAAAGCAGTTTCTCCGAAAGCTTCTTTCTAGTTTTTATTTGAAGATATTTCCTTTTCACCATAGGCCTCAAAGCACTTCCAAATATCCCTTCACATAATCTACAAAAGAGTGTTTCCAAAGTGCTGAATGAAAAGAAGTTTAAATATGTGAGATGAATGCACATCACAAATCAGTTTCTCAGATAACGTGCTTCTAGTTTTATCCTGGGATATTCACTTTTTCACCATTGGCTTCAATGAGCTCCCAAATGTCCATTTGCAGAATGGACAAAAACAACGTTTCCAAACAACTGAATCCAAAAAAAGTTTAACGATGTAAGATGAATGAAAACATCACATAGCAGTTTCTCAGAAAGCTTCTTTCTACTTTTTATCAGAATATGTTCCCTTTATCACCAGTCTTCAACGTGCTGTCAAATATCCTTCACAGATTCTACAAAACAGTGTTTCCAAGCTGTTGAATGAAAAGAAACCTTTAACTCTGCAACAAGAATGTGAACATCACAAAGCAGTTTCTCAGCTATCTTCTTTCTCGTTTTATCCTGAATATTTTCTTTTTGCCATTGGCCTCAATGAGCTCCCAAAAGCCCATTCACAGAATGTACAAAAACAGTGTTTCCAAACTGCTGAATCCAAAGAAAGGTTTAACTCTGTGAGTTGAATGAACACGTCACAAAGCAGTTTCTCAGAAAGCTTCTTTCTAGGTTTAATCTGAAGATACTTCCTTTTCAGCATAGGCCTCATTGTGCTCCTAAATATCCCTTTGCAGATTATACAAAAACAGTGTTTACAAAACTGCTGAATGAAAAGAACGGTTTAACTTGCAGGATGAATGTACACTTCACAAAGAGTTTTCTCAGATATGTTCCTACTAGTTTTTATCCTGGGATATTCACTTTTTTGTCATTGGCCCCAATGAGCTCCCAAATGTACATTCAGAGAATGTATTAAAACAGTGTTACCAAACTACCTAATCCAAAGAAAGTTTCAACTCTGTGACATGAATGCACACATCACAAAGCAGTTTCTCCGAAAGCTTCTTTCTAGGTTTAATCTGAAGATATTTCCTTTTTCACCTAGTCCTCATTTTGCTACGAAATATCTCTTGGCATTTCTAAGAAAACAGTGTTTCCAAACAGCTGAATGAAAAGAAAAGTTTAACTCTGTGAGATGAATCCACACATCACAAAGCAGTTTCTCAGAAAGTGTCTTTCTAGTTTTTACCTGAAGATATTTCCTTTTTCACCATACGCCTCAATGCACTGCCAAATATTCCTATACAGATTCTACAAAAACAGTGTTTCTAAACTGCTGTATGAAGAAAAGGTTTCACTCTTGGAGATGAATGCAAACCACAGAGAGTGGTTTCTCAGAGAGCTTCCTTCTAGTCTTTATCCTGGGATATTCACTTTTTCGCCATTGGCCTCAATGAGCTTCCAAATGTCCACATGCAGAATGGTCAAAAACAGTTTTACCAAACTTCTGATTCCAAAGAAAGCTTTAACTCTGTTAGATAAATTCAGACATCAAAAAGTCGTCTCTCAGAAAGGTTCTTTCTAGGTTTTATCTGAGGATAGTTCCTTTTTCACCATAGGCCTCAATGTGCTCCCAAATATCCCATTGCAAATTCTACAAAAACAGTGTTTCCAAACTGCTGAAAGAAAAGAAAGCTATATCTCTGCGAGATGAATGCACACATCACAAAGCAGTTTCTCAGAGAGCTTCCTTCCAGATTTTATACTGGGATAATCACTTTTTCACATTTGGCCTCAATGAGCTCCCAAATGTTCGTTAGCAGAATGGACAAAATCAATGTTTCCAAACTGTTGACTCCAAAGAATGGTTTAACTCTGTGAGATGAATGCACACATCACAAAGCAGTTTCTCAGAAAGCTTCTTTCTAGTTTTTATCTGAAGATATTTCCTTTTTCACCCTTCAAAATATCTCTTTGCAGATTCTACAAAAAGAATGATTCCAAACTGCTGAATGAAAAGAAAGGGTTAACTCTGTGAGATGAATGCCCACATCACAAAGCAGTTTCTCAGAGAGCTTCCTTCTAGTTCTTATGCTGGGATATTTGCTTTCTCCCCAATTGGCCTCAATGAGCTCCCAAATGTCCATTCACAGAATGGACAAAAACAGTGTTACCAAACTGCTGAATCCAAAGAAAGTTTTAACTCTGTGAGATGAAGGAACACATCACAAAGCTGTTTCTTATAAAGTCTGTTTCTAGTTTTTATCTGAAGATATATCCTTTTTCAAAATAGACTTAATACACTGCCAAATAGCCCTTTGCAGATTCTACAAAAACAGTGTTTCCAAACTACTGAATGAAAAGAAAGGTTTAATGCTGCAATATGAATGCATGCATCACAAAGTGGTTTCTCAGACAGTTTCCTTCTAATTTTTTTCTTGTGATATTCTCTTTTTTGCCATTGGCTCAATGAGCTCCCAAATGTCTATTTCCAGAATGGATAGAAACAGTCTTACCAAACTGCTGAATCCTAAGGAAGCTAGAACTCTGTGAGATGAATGGACACAAACCGTAGCAATCTCTCATTAAACTTCTTTCAAGTTTTTATCATAAGATATTTCATTTTACACGATAAGCTTCAATGCACTGCCAAATATCCCTTCACAGATCCTACCAAAACAGTATTTCCAAACTGCTGAATGAAAAGAAAGGTTTAACACTGAGAGATGAATACACATATGTGAGAAAGCATTTTCTCAGATATCTTTCTTCAGGTTTTCATCCTGGGATATTCACTTTTTTGCCAATAGCCTCAGTGATCTCCCAAATGTGCATTGACAGAATGGACAGAAACAGTGTTTCCAAACTGCTGCATCCAAAGAAAAGTTTAACTGTGTGAGAGGAATGTACACATCAAAAACTGTCTGTCAGAAAAGTTCTTTCAGTTTTTATCTGAAGATATTTCCTTTTTCACCATAGGCCTCATTGCGCTACCAAATATGTCTTTGCACATTCTAAGAAAACAGTTTCCAAACTGCTGAATGAAAAGGTTTAACTCTGTGAGATGAATGCACACATCACAAATCAGTTTCTCAGATAAATTCCTTCTAGTTTTTATCCTGGGATATTCATGTTTCCACCTTTGGCCTCAATGCACTCTCAAATATCCCTTCGCAAATTATACAAATACAGTGTTTCCAAACTTCTGAATGAAAAGAAAGTTTTAACTCTGCATGATGAATGAACACATCACAAAGCAGTTTCTCAGAAAGTTCTTTTTAGGTTTTACCTGAATATATTCCCTTCTTTGCCATAGGTCTCAATGCACTCCAAAATATCCCTTCACAGTTTCTACAAAAACAATGTTTGAAAACTGCTGAAAGAAAAGAAAGGTTTAACTCTGGGAGATGAATGCACACAACACAGAGCAGTTTCTCAGATATCTTCCTTCAAGTTTTTATCCTGGGATATTTGCTTTATCATTAAGATTCTTTCTAGTTTTTTTCTCAATATATTTCCTTTTTCACCGTAGACCTCAATGCACTAATGCACATCACAAAGCAGTTTCTCAGATTCTTGTAGTTCTTATCATGGGATAATTGCTTTTTTGCCATCGGCCACAATGAGCTCCCAAATGTCCATTTGCAGCATGGACAAGAACAGTGATTCCAAACTGCTGAATGAAGAGAAGCCTTTCACTCTGTGAGATAAATGCACATATCAGAAAACAGCTTCTCAGAAATATTCTTTCTAATTTTTATATGAATATATGCTCTTTTTCACCATAGGTCTCAATGTGCTCACAATTATCCCCTCAAAGGTTCTACAAAAACAGTGTTTCCAAACTAGTGAATGAAAAGAAAAGGTTTACCTCTATGAAATGAATGCACACACCACAAATCGGTTTCTCAGATAACATCCTTCTGGTTTTTATCCTGGGATATTCACTTTGTCACCATTGGCCTCAATGAGCTCCCAAATGTCCATTCGCAGAATGGACAAAAACACTGTTTGCAAACTGCAGAATCCAAAGAAAGGTTTAACTCTGTGAGATGAATGCTCACATCACAAATTGGTCTCTCAGATAAATTCTTTCTAGTTTTTATCCTGGGATATTCGCTTTTGGCCATTGGCTTCAATGAGCTCCAAATGTCCATTAGTCAACGGAACAAAAACAGTGTTTCCAAACTGCTGAATCCAAAGAAATGTTTAACTGTGAGGTTAATGGAAACTTCAAAGCAGTTTCTCAGAAAAGTTCTTTCTAGTTTGTATCTGAAGATATTTCCTTTTCAGCATAGGCCACAAGTCACTTCCAAATATCCAATTGCACATTCTACAAAAAACAGTGTTTCCAAACTGCTGAAACCAAGGAAATGTTTACCGCTGTCAGATTAATGAAAACATCACAAAGCACTTTCTCAGTAAACTTCTTTCTGTTTTTTATCTGAGGATAATTTCTTTTTCACCATACGCCTCAATACACTCCCAAATTCCTTCGAGATTCTACAAAAACAGTGTTTCCAACATGCTGAATGAAAAGAAAGGTTTAACTCTGTGAGATGAAGTGTCACACATCTCAAATTGTCCACATCACAGGTAGCTTCCTTGTAGTTTTATAATGGATATTCTCTTTTAGCCTTTGGCCTCAATGAGTTCCCAAATGTCCTTGCAGTGTGGACAAAACAGTGTTTCAAAACTGCTGAATCCAGAGAAAGGTTTACCTCTGTGAGATAAATGCACACATCAGAAAGCAGTTTCTCGAAAGCCTTCATGTAGTTTTTATCTGGAGACATTTCCTTTTTTCATCATAGCCAAATATCCTTCACTTCTACAGACACAAAACAGTGTTTCCAAGCTGCTGAATGAAAAGAAAGGTTAACTTTTGAGCTTAGTCCACACATGAAAAAGCCATTTCTCAGATAACTCATTCTAGTTTTTATCCTGGGATATTTGATTTTTTGCCATTGGCCTAAATGAGATCCCAAATGTCCATTTGCAGAATGGACAAAAATGGCGTTACCAACCTGCAGACCCCAAAGAAAGGTTTCCAAACTGCTGAATGAAAAGAAAGTTTTAACTCCGAGATTCATGCCCACAAGGAAGAGTGTTTCTCAGATATCTTTCTTCTAGTTTTATCATGGGATATTCTCTTTCTCATTATTTTCCATAATGAGCTCATAAATGTCCACTCACAGAACTGACAAAAACTGTATTTTCAAACTGTTGAATCAAAGAAATATTTACTCTGTGAGAGGAATGAATACATTAGATAGCAGTTTCTCATTAAGCTTCTTTCTAGTTTTAATCTGAAGATATTTCCTTTTTCCCCATAGGCCTCAATGTGCTACCAAATCTGTTCAGATTCAAGAAAACAGTGTTTCCAAAATGATGAATGAAAAGTATGGTTTTAACTCTGTGAGATGAATGCACACATCACACAGTGGTTTCTCCGATATCTTCCTTCTAGTTATTATCCTGATATTCCTTTTTGCCTTAGCCTCAGTGAACTCCCAAATGTTTATTCACAGAACGGACAAAAACAGTGTTTCCAAACTGATGAATCAAGGAAGGATTAACTCTGTGAGATGAATGCAAACATCCCAAAGCAGTTTCTCATTAAGCTTCTTTCTAGTTTTTATCTGAAAAAATTTTCTTTTTCACCATAGGCTTCAATGTGCTACCATACGTGTCTTCGTGGATTCTAAGAAAACAGAGTTTCCAAACTATGGAATTAAAACAAAGGTTAACCTATGTGAGATGCATATACACATCACAAAGCAGTTTCTCAGAAAGCTTCTTTCTAGTTTTTATCCTGATATTTGCTTTTTCCCCAATTGACCTTAATGAGTTCCCAAATGTCCATTCATGCAGAATGGACAAAAACAGCGATTCCAAACTGTTGAATCCAAAGAAAGATTTAGCTCTGTGAGACGAATGCACCCATCACAAAGCAGTTTCTCTGAAAGCTTCTTTCTAGTCTTATCTGAAGATATTTCCTTTTTCACCATAGGCCTCAATGGGACACAAAATATCCCTTCGCAGATTCTACAAAAACAGTGGTTCCAGACTGCTAAATGAAAAGAAAGTTTTACCTCTCTGAGATGAATGCAGACATCACAAAGTGGTTTCTCAGATAACTTCCTTCTAGTTTTTATCCTGGGATATTCAGTTTTTCACCATTGGCCTCAATGACCTCCCAAATGTCCATTTGCAGAATGGACAAAAACAGTGTTTAAAACTGCTGAATCAAAAGAATCTTTAAATCTGTTAGATGAATGCACACATCAAAATGTTCTCTCAGAAAGACTTCTTTCTAGTTTTTATCTGAGGATATTTCCTTTTTCACCATAGGTCTAATTGTGCTGCCAAATACCCTTTCTCAGATTACAAAATAACACTGTTTCCAAACTACTGAATCAAAGGGAAGGCTTAGCTCTGCAGGATGAGCGAACACATCACAAAGCAGTTTCTAGGACAGCTTCCATCTAGTTTTTATCATGGGATATACGCTTTTTCACTTTGGCATCAGTTCAAATGTCCATTCACAGAATGGACAAAAACAGTGCTACCACACTGATGAATGCAAGGAAAGATTATCTCTGTGAGATGAATGCTCACATCGCAAAGCAGTTTCTCATTAAGCTTCGTTGTAGTTTTTATCTGAAAATAGTTCCTTTTTCATCACAGGCCTAAATGTGCTCAAATATCTTTTCACAGATTCTAAAAACAGAGTTTCCAAACTGCTTGAATGAAAAGAAAGGTTTCACTCTGTGATGTGAATGCACACATCAGAAATCAGTTTCTGAGAAATCTTCTTTCTAGTTTTTATCTGATATTCACTCGCCATTGTCCATGCAGCTCCCATTGTCCAATGAGCTCCCAAATGCACATTAGAAAAACAGTGTTTCCAAACTTCTGAATCAAAAGAAAGGATTAACTCTGTGCAATGAATGAACACATCACAAAGCAGTTTCTCAGCATGCTTCTCTCTAGTTTTAATCTGAAGAAATTTTCTTTTTCACCTTAGGCCTCAATGCACTGCTAAATATTCCTTCACAGATTCTTCAAAAACAGTTTTTCCAAACTACTGAATGAAAAGAATTGTTTAACACTGCGAGATTAATGCACACATCACAAAGGGTTTTCTCAGATATCTTCCTTCTAGTTTTTATCCCAGGATATTCACTTTTTTGCCATTGGCCTGAATGAGCTCCCAAATGTTCATTCACAGAATCAACAAAAACTGTGCTTCCAAACTGCTGAATCCAAAGAAACTTTTAACACTCTGAGTCAAATGAACACATCACAAAGCAGTTTCTCAGAAAGCTTCTTTCTAGTTTTTATTTGAAGATATTTCCTTTTTCACCATAGGCCTCAAAGCACTTCCAAATATCCCTTCACATAATCTACAAAAAGAGTGTTTCCAAAGTGCTGAATGAAAAGAGAAGTTTAAATATGTGAGATGAATGCACACATCACAAATCAGTTTCTCAGATAACGTGCTTCTAGTTTTTATCCTGGGATATTCACTTTTTCACCATTGGCTTCAATGAGCTCTAAATGTCCATTTGCAGAATGGACAAAAACAACGTTTCCAAACAACTGAATCCAAAAAAAGTTTAACGATGTAAGATGAATGAAAACATCACATAGCAGTTTCTCAGAAAGCTTCTTTCTACTTTTTATCAGAATATGTTCCCTTTTTCACCAGTCTTCAACGTGCTGTCAAATATCCCTTCACAGATTCTACAAAAACAGTGTTTCCAAGCTGTTGAATGAAAAGAAACCTTTAACTCTGCAACAAGAATGTGAACATCACAAAGCGGTTTCTCAGCTATCTTCTTTCTCGTTTTATCCTGAATATTTTCTTTTTGCCAATGGCCTCAATGAGCTCCCAAAAGTCCAATCACAGAATGGACAAAAAAAGTGATTCCAAACTGCTCAATCAAAAGAATGGTTTAACTCTGTGAGTTGAATGAACCCGTCACAAAGCAGTTTCTCAGAATGCTTCTTTCTGGTTTTTTTCTGAAGATACTTCCTTTTTCACCATAGGCCTCAATGTGCTCCTAAATATCCCTTAAGAGATTCTACAAAAACAGTGTTTCAAAACTGCTGAATGAAAAGAACGGTTTCACATTGCAGGAAGAATGTACACTTCACACAGACTTGTCTCAGATACGTTCCTACTAGTTTTTATCCTGGGATATTCACTTTTTGGTCATTGGCCCCAATGAGCTCCCAAATGTACATTCAGAGAATGTATTAAAACAGTGTTACCAAACTGCCTAATCCAAAGAAAGATTCAACTCTGTGACATGAATGCACACATCACAAAGCAGTTTCTCAGAAAGCTTCTTTCTAGGTTTAATCTGAAGATATTTCCTTTTTCACCTAGTCCTCATTTTCCAAATATCTCTTGGCATTTTCTAAGAAAACAGTGTTTCCAAACAGCTGAATGAAAAGAAAAGTTTAACTCTGTGAGATGAATCCACACATCACAAAGCAGTTTCTCAGAAAGTGTCTTTCTAGTTTTTACCTGAAGATATTTCCTTTTTCACCATACGCCTCAATGCACTGCCAAATATTCCTATACAGATTCTACAAAAACAGTGTTTCTAAACTGCTGTATGAAGAAAAGGTTTCACTCTTGGAGATGAATGCAAACCACAGAGAGTGGTTTCTCAGAGAGCTTCCTTCTAGTTTTTATCTTGGGATATTCACTTTTTTTGCCAATGGCCTCAATGAGCTAAAAAATATCCACTTGCAGTACGGACAAAAACAGTGTTTCCAAACTGCTCAATCCAAAGAAAGTTTTATCTCTCTGTTAGATAAATCAGACATCAAAAGTCGTCTCTCAGAAAGGTTCTTTCTAGGTTTTATCTGAGGATAGTTCCTTTTTCACCATAGGCCTCAATGCTCTGCCAAATATCCTTTTGCAGATCCTACAAAAACACTGTTTCCAAACTGCTGAATGAAAAGGAAGGTTTATCTGCATGAATGCACACATTGCAAAGCAGTTTCTCAGAGAGCTTCCTTCTAGTTTTTATACTGGGATAATCACTTTTTCACATTTGGCCTCAATGAGCTCCCAAATGACCATTTGCAGAATGGATGAAAACAGTGTTACCAAACTGCTGTATTGAAAGAAAGGTTTAACATTGTGAAATGAATGCACACAACTGAAATCAGTTTCTCATTAAGATTCTTACTAGTTTTTATCTGAAGATATTTCCTTTTTCACCCTTCAAAATATCTCTTTGCAGATTCTACAAAAAGAATGATTCCAAACTGCTGAATGAAAAGAAAGGGTTAACTCTGTGAGATGAATGCCCACATCACAAAGCAGTTTCTCAGAGAGCTTCCTTCTAGTTCTTATGATGGATATTTGCTTTTCCCCAATTGGCCTCAATGAGCTCCCAAATGTCCATTCACAGAATGGACAAAACAGTGTTACCAAACTGCTGAATCAACGAAAGTTTTAACTCTGTGAGATGAAGGAACACATCACAAAGCTGTTTCTTATAAAGTCTGTTTCTAGTTTTTATCTGAAGATATATCCTTTCAAAATAGACTTAATACACTGCCAAATAGCCCTTTGCAGATTCTACAAAAACAGTGTTTCCAAACTACTGAATGAAAAGAAAGGTTTAATGCTGCAATATGAATGCATGCATCACAAAGTGGTTTCTCAGACAGTTTCCTTCTAATTTTTATCATGGATATTCACTTTTTGCCATTGGCTCAATGAGCTCCCAAATGTCCATTTCCAGAATGGATAAAACAGTCTTACCAAACTGCTGAATCCAAAGAAGCTAACTCTGAGATGAGACATGTACACAATCCTTAGCATTCTCTCATTAAAATTCTTTCCAGTTTTTATCTGAAGATATTTCCTTTTTCACGATAAGCTTCAATGCACTGCCAAATATCCCTTCACAGATCCTACAAAAACGTGTTTCCCAAACTGCTTAATAAAAAGAATGGTTTATCACTGAGAGATGAATGCACACATGAGAAAGCATTTTCTCAGATATCTTCTTCAGGTTTTTATCCTGGGATATTCACTTTTTGCCAATAGCCTCAGTGATCTCCCAAATGTCCATTGACAGAATGGACAGAAACAGTGTCACAAACTGCTGGATCAAAAGAGAAGTTCAACTCTGTGAGATGAATCCACACATCAAAAACTGTCTGTCAGAAAAGTTCTTTCCAGTTTTTATCTGAAGATATTTCCTTTTTCACCATAGGCCTCATTGCGCTACCAAATATGTCTTTGCACATTCTAAGAAAACAGTTTCCAAACTGCTGAACATAAAAAAAAGGTTTAACTCTGTGAGATGAATGCACACATCACAGATTGGTTTCTCAGATAACGTCCTTCTAGTTTTTATCCTGGGATATTCATGTTTCCACCTTTGGCCTCAATGCACTCTCAAATATCCCTTCGCAAATTATACAAATACAGTGTTTCCAAACTTCTGAATGAAAAGAAAGTTTTAACTCTGCATGATGAATGAACACATCACAAAGCAGTTTCTCAGAAAGTTCTTTTTAGGTTTTACCTGAATATATTCCCTTCTTTGCCATAGGTCTCAATGCACTCCAAAATATCCTTCACAGTTTCTACAAAAACAATGTTTGAAAACTGCTGAAAGAAAAGAAAGGTTTAACTCTGGGAGATGAATGCACACAACACAGAGCAGTTTCTCAGATATCTTCCTTCAAGTTTTTATCCTGGGATATTTGCTTTATCATTAAGATTCTTTCTAGTTTTTTTCTCAATATATTTCCTTTTTCACCATAGACCTCAATGCACTACCAAATATCTCCTCACAGATTCTAGAAAAACAGTGTTTCCAGACTACTGAATGAAAAAGAAATGTTTAACTATGTGAGATGAATGCACACATCACAAAGCAGTTTCTCAGATTCTTGTAGTTCTTATCATGGGATAATTGCTTTTTTGCCATCGGCCACAATGAGCTCCCAAATGTCCATTTGCAGCATGGACAAGAACAGTGATTCCAAACTGCTGAATGAAGAGAAGCCTTTCACTCTGTGAGATAAATGCACATATCAGAAAACAGCTTCTCAGAAATATTCTTTCTAATTTTTATATGAATATATGCTCTTTTTCACCATAGGTCTCAATGTGCTCACAATTATCCCCTCAAAGGTTCTACAAAAACAGTGTTTCCAAACTAGTGAATGAAAATAAAAGGTTTACCTCTATGAAATGAATGCACACACCACAAATCGGTTTCTCAGATAACATCCTTCTGGTTTTTATCCTGGGATATTCACTTTGTCACCATTGGCCTCAATGAGCTCCCAAATGTCCATTCGCAGAATGGACAAAAACACTGTTTGCAAACTGCAGAATCCAAAGAAAGGTTTAACTCTGTGAGATGAATGCTCACATCACAAATTGGTCTCTCAGATAAATTCTTTCTAGTTTTTATCCTGGGATATTCGCTTTTGGCCATTGGCTTCAATGAGCTCCAAAATGTCCATTAGTCAACGGAACAAAAACAGTGTTTCCAAACTGCTGAATCCAAAGAAATGTTTAACTGTGAGGTTAATGGAAACTTCACAAAGCAGTTTCTCAGAAAAGTTCTTTCTAGTTTGTATCTGAAGATATTTCCTTTTCAGCATAGGCCTCAAGGCACTTCCAAATATCCAATTGCACATTCTACAAAAACAGTGTTTCCAAACTGCTGAAACCAAGGAAATGTTTACTCTGTCAGATTAATGAAAACATCACAAAGCACTTTCTCAGTAAACTTACTTCTAGTTTTTATCTGAAGGTCCCACACAGGCACTGATGCCCACACACATCAGAGAACAAACCTTTTGTGCCCAGGATGGGGCAAAGGGGGAATATCCCCTCCTTCCCCCTGTGGATCCCATAACACTTGCTCCTCCTGGTGCTCCACCCCCACCCCACAGGGTGCTGACTGCACCCAAAGTGCCCCATGGAAAGAACAGCCCATGGATGGAGCCCAAGAGGCACTATGTTCTGAATGGGTCACGCTGGGTCTAAGGTGATATTTCCCAATCACGGTCTCTAACTTTGCCACCCACTGGCCCTGTGCTTCCGCTTCCCTTGGTGGCACAGGATAACAATCCCACTCTGAAGGTGGAAGGACCCAAAGAGGCCACCACCGCCAGTTAAATGTCTGCATTGTGAAAGGGTGGGGGCAAGAGACATTCCCTGCCTTGGGTCTCTTGCCTTAGGACTGATGTCCATCAGGCCACGGCCAGCCCGGCCTGCTGGAGAGGGTTGTGTTCCCTGTGCTCTCTGTGGGGAATGGTGCTCAGAGTTCTGGGTTACTACTGTTGACTCCCCCAAAACACAGGGGCAGGCATGCTC
>JAKFGR010000204.1:0-17500 GCA_021498465.1 Hylobates pileatus
GAATCACTCGACTCCACTCCATTCCATTCCATTCCATTCCATTCCATTCCATTCCATTCCATTCCATTCCATTCCATTCCATTCCATTCCATTCCATTCCATTCCATTCCATTCCATTCCATTCCATTCCATTCCATTCCATTCCATTCCATTCCATTCCATTCCATTCCATTCCATTCCATTCCATTCCATTCCATTCCATTCCATTCCATTCCATTCCATTCCATTCCATTCCATTCCATTCCATTCCATTCCATTCCATTCCATTCCATTCCATTCCATTCCATTCCATTCCATTCCATTCCATTCCATTCCATTCCATTCCATTCCATTCCATTCCATTCCATTCCATTCCATTCCATTCCATTCCATTCCATTCCATTCCATTCCATTCCATTCCATTCCATTCCATTCCATTCCATTCCATTCCATTCCATTCCATTCCATTCCATTCCATTCCATTCCATTCCATTCCATTCCATTCCATTCCATTCCATTCCATTCCATTCCATTCCATTCCATTCCATTCCATTCCATTCCATTCCATTCCATTCCATTCCATTCCATTCCATTCCATTCCATTCCATTCCATTCCATTCCATTCCATTCCATTCCATTCCATTCCATTCCATTCCATTCCATTCCATTCCATTCCATTCCATTCCATTCCATTCCATTCCATTCCATTCCATTCCATTCCATTCCATTCCATTCCATTCCATTCCATTCCATTCCATTCCATTCCATTCCATTCCATTCCATTCCATTCCATTCCATTCCATTCCATTCCATTCCATTCCATTCCATTCCATTCCATTCCATTCCATTCCATTCCATTCCATTCCATTCCATTCCATTCCATTCCATTCCATTCCATTCCATTCCATTCCATTCCATTCCATTCCATTCCATTCCATTCCATTCCATTCCATTCCATTCCATTCCATTCCATTCCATTCCATTCCATTCCATTTCATTTCATCATTTCACTGCATCTCATCATTTCATCATTTCATCTCATGGTTTCATTTCATCTCATCATTTCATTTCATCTCATCATTTCATCATTTCATCTCATGGTTTCATTTCATCTCATCATTTCATTTCGTCTCAGTATTTGATTTCATCTTTTCATCTCTTCATTTCATTTCGTCTTTTCATTTCATCTTTTCATCTCATCATTTCATCTTTTCATCTCGTCATTTCATTTCATCATTTCATCATTTCATTTCATTATTTCATCATTTGACTTCATTTCATCATTTCATTCCATTTCATCATTTCATATCATTTCTTCATTTCATCATTTCAACATTTCATTTCATTTCATCATTTCATTTCATTATTTCACTTCATCATTTCATTTCATCATTTCATTTCATCATTCCATTTCATCATTTCACCATTTCATTTCATCTCATCATTTCATTTCATTTCATCATTTTATCATTTCATTTCATTTCATCATTTCATCATTTCATTTCTTCATTTCATCATTTCATCATGTCATTTCATTTCATTTAATTTCATCATTCCATCATTTCATTTCATTTCAGTGATACATGTATTTAAGTGCTAATGTGATGCCCAGGAGACACCTATTTCCCTTTGTAAAACACCTCCTTCAACAAAAGGCAACCTCTCATGGCTGGCGAAGTCTACAGGGATACCAGCCTCTCTTCAACCACACAATTTGATTTAGAACCTCAAACAGCACCTCAGTTCCATAAAAACTTAAGACGCAAACACAACACTTGGTTGTAAGTGAGCCAACAGTTTCTTTTCTCTTTCTCTATTCAAGGCTTAAGGCCGTATCCCCCCAACTACGTTCAGTGGAAGAAAAGATCCCCTGGACAAAAAAGTTTGAGAACTTTTGTTGCATGACTTCTCAGAACCTTAAAACACAAATCTTCATCTGCAGGGATCTTCAGGAGGGAGATGGCTGATGCAGCACAACTTTCTTTCACAGGAGCATCGTGCAGAATACAGTATGAGATACAGAAAGGCTGAAATGAGTCTTTTGAAGGGCCCGGGGCCTTGGTGGGGGTGGGGTAGGAGCTCTCCAGATAGCACCTGAGTAGGAATATTCAGTTTGCTTTTTTTTCCTTATTGGCAAAACTGTGTGTGCACCATGAATGAAGCTGGTCTCCCTTATCCACATCAAAACTAAACCCAAATTAATTGGCTAAATTGGGACTCAACACCTCCAGGAGCCACGCGGAAGAAAGCTCCACCACATTTTAAAGTAGCTTACCTCATCATATTTGAGGAAAGCAAAACGCTTATGACCAGTATGCTGCTAATACAAGTCTACAGATAATGCTGTATGAAAAATTACTTTTCCCAATCATAGCTGGCACAGTCCACATTTTGCATTACAGTTCCCCCCCTTTTTTTAAATTTTAAACACAGGTCTTTTTCTCTTATTTTTTTAAATTTTAATTTAATTATACAAGACGGAGTCTCAGTATGTTGCCCAGGCTGGTCTTGAACTCCTGAGCTCAAGTGCTACATCTGTGTCCACCTCCCAAATTTCTGGGATTACAGGCCTGAGACACTGTGCCCGGCCTTAAACACAAATCTTAATTCATTCTTACAATTATCCTGAGGTTAGAAAAATGGAAGGGGAAGAAAAATGGCAAGCAGGTAGGCTGACTTCAGCTTCATTATTTGGAAGGACAGTTTGCTTCGTTAAAACACACTACTGCCCACAAAGGCCAAGACAACAGAAAAATACAGACTTCTATAAATAGATTTTATATGTGACAGCAGTTTGAATGGAGACTTTTTCAATGCAAATGACAAACAGCTGTGCTTGGGAATAAATGAAAACGAATTTTTTTTTATCTCAACAGCTGTCCTGAGAGCACCTCTCTACATCTCTATCTGCATTCTGGAATCAGAGAGAAAGCCAAAACGGACGACAAGACACTAGATCAGCCGTGTCCAACCCTTTGACTACAAGGACTTTTCCGCCTATCTGTGGTGGTGGGTATCATGAAAATTATGCAGAAACCTTTTTTTTTTTAAGCTCATCAGCTATCGTTAGCATTAGTGTATTTTATGTGTGGTCCAGGAGCATTCTTCTTCCAATGTGGCCCTGAAAAGCCAAAAGACTGGATACCTGTGCACTAGGTCAAAAGACTACTCCTTCTGGAAGCAATTGTAAAGAATTTCCGACATTATCTTCACATGAAATCCAATGGATAGTGGGACCGAATGCAAAATCTTCAAGAATTTTTGTTGGTTTTTTTTTGAGTCAAGGTCTTGCTCCGTGGCCCAGGCTTGAGTACCCTGGTGAGATCACAGCTCAGTGCAGGCTCAAGTGCTCCTCCCGCCTCAGCCACAGTAGTAGCTGGGACTGCAGATGCGCACAACCACCCCTGGCTAATATTTTATTTTTTGTAGAGACGGGGTCTCACTATATTGTCCAGGTTGGTCTCAAAGTACTTGACTCAAGGGATCCAGGACAGGATAACAGGTGTGAGCCACCACACCTGGTCATGTGCATGAACTTTTAAGACAAATACAAGGCCCCACAAAAGTTAAGGTTTTCCCATCTAATTTCCAGGGGATCTTTTGTTGCAAGGATGAGAAGCCCTTAAAAGTACACAGACAACTCCAAAGATTCAAGACAGTTCATTTGGGCTGAGCCAGCCCACTGGGCAGACTGACCTTCAAGAAAGGCCCACCCATGACATACACCAGATGGCTCTCCAAGAATCTCTCCAGTCCTCAGGGTCCCTAAGGTACTGGACAGAGCTAGGAAAGCAAACCCATTTGCTTCTTCCTGCAGAAAACCCCTTGAGGTCAAGACCCCACAATCAGACCCCACAATCCTGAGGATGGAGTGGCTCACCCTCAGTCAACAGGCCAGACTTAAGGTGGTATAATGTCTTAACCAAGGGTGTGGGCCTCCAGGTATGACTCCCAACTCAGTGCTCGTTTAATAACCAATCTTTGTTAATTCTCCTTAACAGGGGTTCCTGGCAAGTCAGTTCTCCCTCAGGCCTTCCGTTTCCTCACCTACAAGATGAGAGGGCTGGACCAGATGGAAATTCGGGGGGTAGGGGGATGTCAGCACGCAGCCCAACCCGCCCGCGGGCCCCTAGAGCCTCCATCCAAGTTCCCACCACTCACCCGCCCCACAAATCCTGCCCAAGGTGAGGGCTGCTCCCCGGGTCCTCCAGCTGCCGCAAAAGCGAGTGCAGGAGGGAGGGAAAGCCTCCAAAGGGGCGACGCGGGCTCAAGGATGCAACTGGGCCAGGAGTGAACTGGGGCCAGGAGGGAGGTGTCCAGGCTTCTCCTGGAACCCAGCCCGGGTCCCCGACCCCCTTACCTCCAGGGTCGGTATCTCCTGCTGGGTGAGGTCCTTGGACACAGCGCACTTGGTGCGCAGCCCGCGCAGGCTGCCCATGGAGATGCCGATGAGCTTCTGGAGCTGCCCGCACTGCTGCAGCGCCCGGCTGGCCGCGGCCCCTGAGCCTCCCTCCGTGGCCGCCGCTTCACCCCCCCCACCTCCCTCCTTCTACTTTCCCATCGCCGCCCCTCGCTGCGCCGCTCTATGCAGGCAGCAGCGGCCGAGGCAGGGAGCCCGGGGCGGGGGCGCCTAGGGGAGGAACCCGGGAGCTGGGAGAGCTGGAGCAGGAGCGCCCCTCGGCGCTGCCCGAGCCAGGATGCTGGTAGAGTTGGCAGCCAAGTCTGTCGCTCCCGCCCTCACAGCCGCGGCGCCGGGGGCAAAAAGCCGCGGCGGGGGGACAAGCCGCGAGAGAGGGAGGCAAAAAGCCAGGAAAAGCGGCGGCGGCGGGGGCAAAAAGCCGCTGCGGTGAGGGGGGCAAAAAGCCGGGAAAAGCCGCAGCGGTGGGGGGCGAATAGTCGCGAAAAGTCACGGCAGCCAAAATCCCCGGCGGCGGGGGCAAAAAGCTGCGGCGGGAAAAAGCCGCGGCGGTAGAGGGGCAAAAAGCCGTGGGGGCGGGGGCAAAATAGTGGAAATGGGGTAGAAGGCCCGCACCGCTTGGCATTGCCGGAGTGTGATGTGGAAGGAAAAGTGCAGTCCAAGACAAAAAAAGATGGAAGTAGGCTTGACTCAGTGCAGCTAAGAACCCAGATATTATCTTGAGGGTATTAACTAATAAGCAGTTTAAATCAGAATGGCACATTCTGATTTGTTTTTTGTATGTTCACGTTTGGCAGGCATAGATACTATTTGAAGAGAGGAAAGTCAGTAGATAAAGGTGACAAACTTAAATATGTGCCAAGTCTAGAAACAAGAGACTAAGGGGATAACGACCTTTCAAAATCAAATGCAAGATTTGAAAACTGATTGGCTGGGGGATGAGGAAAAGGCAGGTCTTGAAGGTCAATCCTGTTTTGCTTTAATTTGTTAGGGGGTGGTTTTATCACATATTGTAGAATATGTCATTTCGGTTTTGAACATCTTGAGTTAAATTGTCCTAACATATTTTATGAATTTGATTTTCTTCCCTGTGAAGCTAATATTTCAAAAACTTAAAGAGTATAGATTTTCAACTTGTATGCAATTTATTAAATTATCTCTAGACTGCTGGTTTCAGGAGGAGGCTCATGAATATTCTATTTGCAGAGAATATATCAGGAGTTAACAACAGCTTCAATATTTGTGGACAACCAGTTAACTGAGCCACCTCCTAGTGTATTTACTTGGGAAATCCTAGCTGAAGATATTCAATAATGAACCAACAGTGACTACAAAATTCAATATTTAAGTATATTTCATTGTAATTAATTTGAATTTCAGTAGCCATATACAGCTAATATTTACTACATTGGACAATGCAAATAAGAGGAAAAAATTAATAACCATCTCTAATACCACATGCCAAAATCCTCATAAATTTATTCTAGCTAAAGCAGTTCATCACAAGCAGCAATTGAAAGCACCAACTAAACCAGCTGTGGTTAATTCATTGTTCTCTCAGAACCATCTCTTCTCTGAACAAAACAAGTAGAAGAGTTAATTGTGAATGCAATTAACATTCATTCATTTTCCTTGACTATTTTAAGGTTTTGGTGGTGTCACTAATTTGTGACATCCCTCCTGTGGTGTGATATTTCGTTTTACTTGCTTTTTGTTAGGAAAATAATGCTTCAGCTCTTAATTTAAAATTATGTTTCTCTCTCCTAGGTTGAGTGAACTTAGAATGCATTCTCTGACATATCCAAGTTTTTGTTAATATGAATTTGGGGAAAAAAGCATACTTAATTAGCTAAGACTTCTTATTCTAGGCTTGACCCTGTGTTCAACATCTTTTGAATTTGTAGTTTCATAGGCTGCTCCCTGGCACTGGTTAGTGATCTGGAAGCTACATTAACGTTAGGGGAGGTGGTGTATGAACATTAGAGGTATCCTTGCACGGAAAGACTTGTCTTATCTCAATACATCCTTTTTTGAACACAAGACAGTCAAAGTTTGAGTCTTCTAAAATCTTCCTATTTCCAAGTTGCAGAGTACCATTGATTCCTAAACAAAGATCAAATTTTTGACTCAGAGACGTAGCAAGGTAGTGAATCACCATTATAATTTAACAATCTTCAAGATAATATTATCTCTCTGATATTTAGATTTTGCCCAATTATTAAGATATTTGGGTGTTTCGTTAAGAATGGAAGACTCTAGTCTCTTGAGCAGAGACTATAAAGGCCTCAGATGATCATTCATAATTTTATGCTCTTTTCTTTAACATCTTCAACACAATTGGAAGCAGCCAATATTCCCCAGAGTTGTGTTTTTTAAGCCAACTCTATGGTTCAGTGGTAGATAACTGGGCTGATCCAAGCTGTTTTCAGTAAACACTTCATTTCAGGTGACCTATTTCATATTAAATAATCTCTAGATCCTGTCTTCAAAACTAACTAGATCAGATAACCTACCCTAGATTTTCACCTCTTAGTGTCTTTAGCTGGGAAATCTTAGCTGAAGATATTGAATAATGAACCAACAGTGACTAAAATATTCAATATTTAAGTATATTTCATTGTAATTAATTTGAATTTAAGTAGCCATATACAGCTAGTATTTACTACATTGAACAATGCAAATAAGAGGAAAAAATTAATAACCATCTCTAATAAGACATGCCAAAATCCTCATAAATTTATTCTAGCTAAAGGAGTTCATCAGAAGCAGCAATTGAAAGCACGAACTAAACCAGCTGGGGTTAATTCACTGTCGTTCTCTCGGAACCATCTCTTCTCTGAACAAAACAAGTAGAAGATTTAATTGTGAATCTTCATTTTCCTTGACTATTTTAAGGTTTTGATGTTGTCACTAATTTGTGACATCCCTCCTGTGGTGTGATATTTCGTTTTACTTGCTTTTTATTAGGAAAATAATGCTTCAGCTGTTAACTTAAAATTATGTTTCTGCCTCCTAGGTTGAGTGAACTTAGAATGCATTCTCTGACATACCCAAGTTTTTGTTAATATGAATTTGGGGGAAAAAGCATACTTAATTAGCTAGGACTTCTTATTCTAGGCTTGACCCTGTGTTCAACATCTTTTGAATTTGTAGTTTCATAGGCTGCTCCCTGGCACTGGTTAGTGATCTGGAAGCTATATTAACGTTAGGGGAGGTGGTGTATGAACATTAGAGGTATCCTTGCACGGAAAGACTTGTCTTATCTCAATACATCCTTTTTTGAACACAAGACAGTCAAAGTTTGAGTCTTCTAAAATCTTCCTATTTCCAAGTTGCAGAGTACAGAGTACCATTGATTCCTAACAAAGATCGAATTTTTGACTCAGAGACGTAGCAAGATAGTGAATCACCATTATAATTTAACAATCTTCAAGATAATATTATCTCTCTGATATTTAGATTTTGCCCAATTATTAAGATATTTGGGTGTTTCGTTAAGAATGGAAGACTCTAGTCTCTTGAGCAGAGACTATAAAGGCCTCAGATGATCATTCATAATTTTATGCTCTTTTCTTTAACATCTTCAACACAATTGGAAGCAGCCAATATTCCCCAGAGTTGTGTTTTTTAAGCCAAATGTATGGTTCAGTGGTAGATAACTGGGCTGATCCAAGCTGTTTTCAGTAAACACTTCATTTCAGGTGACCTATTTCATATTAAATAATCTCTAGATCCTGTCTTCAAAACTAACTAGATCAGATAACCTACCCTAGATTTTCACCTTTTAGGGTCTGTTAGCTGCGGTCACTTTTGTGAAAATGATTGCAATGAAAAGATAGAGTTGTAGATGGGGAAAATATTTTGACTAATTTAAGCGTAGTGGTATATAATATAAGAATTTAAGTTACACACATTTTAAAGTTATAATGGAGTCTCTTGACTGGGCTTTAAAAAAAATAGCGTTTAGGCTAAAAAGGGAACCGCTACCTCTCCTAAAATCAGAAAGATATTACAGTAATTCTCCATTTTCTAGAATTACCAGGAAGCACCTTTGTGATGATTTAATTTTGCTTTTGGGAGTGTGAGCCTGTGTAGTCGTGGAACCATCAATTAGAATGATGACTTTCTGATCCCAAAGTCATTCGTTCTGAAAACGATATTTTTCATAAATTTGAAAGTGAGAAGTTTTGATCTTGGCATTCCCAAGTAACTCTCTTAATAAGAGGCATCAGCGTGTTTCAGTGACAGCTGTCACCTTCCAGTGCTGAGAGTCATCTTTGAGTTCTCCATTTCACTCCCTACACTCCAATTTAGCTGCAGTTCTCTTGGCCAGTCCTATGAAATACATCCATGGCCTAATGGCTTCTCACCACTAATACCACTCATACTAACAGCATTCTCACCTAATCACTACGTTTTTTCTCTGGATTACAATAACCTCCCAATTTATTTGCTCACATAACCTATTTATTCTACACAGTGCACCAGATACACCCCTTCGAAATGCAAACACAATCATGTAATTCTCTGGTGAAATTATCTCATATACACCTATCACATTTAAAATTAATTCAAAATAATCCCATGATTATCAAAACCCTACATGATCTTTCACAGCATGGTTTAGTTCCAAGATATATCTTCAACTTTTTTTTCACTGTACTGAATTGGTGACTAATAGTCATATTTTTGTTTTTGCTCAAAAACTCTTGACTTGTAAATTTTTCAGTTTCTCCTTTATCCACAGTTAAGTCTTTCCTCATAAGGCTAATTGCTTGCTTCCCTGAGCAAGCAATCTGCTCTCAAAGATACCCTTCATTTTCTACCTAATATTAATAACTTTAATCATTCATGATTCCATTACTATGCTCTGTAGTGTATACAATTTCTGTTCTTTGTCATGTTATTTACTAAATTGTTTATTTGTTTCAGGAATGTAGTCCAAAAATATTGTACACATAAAAATTATGCTATTTTTATTTCTGTATGCTCAACTGCCCAATAACAGTTTGAGGATTAACATATTTGTTAAATGGACAAATACATTCTTTCACAAATATTAGTTTAATAATTTTATATTAAACTCCCTATATACTTACAATATGAATTAGATAATTCAGAATCAACATTCCATTGGAAAAAACTAAACAATTTGTTATAAAACATCCTTAAAAGCATCAGAAAGTTAATACAGCAATGAAGAATTATGGGACCAAATTAAGAATGGTATGGAACCCTGCTTTTGAGGCTTATATTTGGGTTATCTCTTTACTTAGAGTGACTATAAATCTCCAAAGAGAACTAAAGGGAGAAATAACCATATGTACTAACATGGTACGGGTATTTAAACATCCCTTCGTTATTGAGAAAATTGAAAGGAAAGAAAAAAGAGAAAGGGAGAAAGAGAAACAGAGCAAAAGGGATAATGAAGGAGAGAAAGAAGAAGAGAAAGGAAGAGGAAGAAAAGTAAAAAGGAGGAGGAGGGAGAGGAAGAAAGAAAGGTGAAAAGAAAGAATGGTAAAGTTTTTAACAACATAATTTATCCTTCTAGAATATGAATGTTGGTCTATTTGATGATGTCCCACAGATTCCTTAGTCTCTGCTCATTTTTTATTTGTTATTCTTTCTGTTTCTCAGAGTCAATATTTTCCATTATCTTATCTTCAAGCTCATGACTTCTTCTGTGTGTGCAAATATACTCTTAAATCCCTCTGGTGATTTTTAAATTTTTATCATTGTAGTTTCCAACTCCAGAATTTCTGTTATCTCTTTGTTGATATTCCTACTTTTTAATATTTTTTCTGATTCCTTTATTTCTTTGTTTATGTTTTCCTTTTGACATTTGAGTATAATTAAGAGAGTTGTTTTAAAGTTTTGTCTAGTAAGTTTGATGTCTGGGTTTCCTTAGAGATATTTTCTGTCAATTTAATTTGTTCCTTTGAATGAGCCATTCTTTCCCATTCTTTGTATGCCTTGTAACGTTTTTTGAAAACTGGACATTATAATAATTATAATTACTATGTGGTTACTCTGTAAATCAGACCCCCACCCCACAAACACACTAATGTTTTGTGGTTTTAAATTTTATTTGCTTATTATAATGTTAAGGATTTTTTTTTCAGTGAAATTTTCCAAAGTGATTTACAAAACTTTGCTTTATAAGGTGTGGTCACTGAAGTCTTTTTGTTTCCTTAACAAATGTTCAGCTAATGTTTTGACAGTGATTTTCTTGTATGTCAGGAACTAAGCAAACAGGCAAATACAACAAAAACAAAAAGAAGAACAAGTAATAATTATGCAGCAAAATATGTCTCTGGGCCATGCAGACTGGCTTTGTGCTGGGTTCTTTAAAGCCGGCACAAAGTGTGTGTTCACTCTTGCACTGAGTGAAGTTCAAGTTCACTCTTGCACAGAGCTTGCACTAGGGGAGGGATCAGCCAAGGTAAAAGTGTAGGGTCTTCTTATGACATTTGTCAGTATGTGGCTTAACCTACATGTGACTACATGTGACTTTCTAGACTCTCCCATGTACGTGAATGATTTTGAATGTCTTAGTTTTGCAAATACTCTTCTCCAACTTTTCTTCCTGTGCTGAAGGTGATCTACTATATGTGTAAACTCTAATTTTTGCACTAAACATCTGTAGTTTGTTAGGTCTCCTTGCAGAGTTTCTTAATATTGTCCATTCCTTATCTGTTCTGTATTCTAGCAACACAGAAAAAAAGCCTTTCATTAGTCCTTTAGGTATCCCCCAGACCAGTCAGAACAGACACATAATAATTTGCGGATAACATCTTCTCTTGTTCCTTTGGACCATGGACCAGGGTTCCTCACTGGGAACGTGGGCTTCTGACACTTCAACACTGCCAATTTGCTGGGGCAAAGGCAAGTTAAAAATGTCATAAAGTTTTCAAGTTGTCTTTTTCTTGAGTCTGCTTTCACTTGGTTGTTGTAATCTTTTGACCATTTTCCAGAGTTTTGGCAAAGTTTATTATGACAGTTTCCTTAGTTGTGTGATGTTTCTTGGGGAAATGAAAGATTGCAGCTGTCTCCACTGCCATTTTGCTGATGTTCCTCTTTTGTCAATTTTTGCTTCATGTTATTATGCTTTGTTATTAGTTCATGTATTAGTTTTCGAGGGCTGCCATAACCAAGTAACACAAACTGGGTGCCTTGAACAACATCAATTTATAGTCTTATAGTCCTGGAAGCTAAAAGTCTGAGACTGAGGTGTCAGCAGGGATGGTCCCTTCAAGGGCTATGAGAGAAAGTCTGTTCTGTGCCTTGTTTCTAGCTTCTGGTGGTTTAGTGGCAGTCTTTGGCTTTCCTTGGCTAATCTCTGCTCTCATAATCACATGGTATTCTCCCTGTGTGTATGTCTCCTTCTACTCAAATTTCTTCTTTTTATGAGGACATCACTCATATTGAATTAAGGTTCATCTGATTTTATCTTAACTTGATCACCTGCGAAAAACCTATTTCCTAATGAGGTCATATTCAGTGGTTAGGATTTCAGCATCTATATAGAGGAAACAATTTAGCTCATATCTGTGCATACATGATTGTAATAGCTATGTCTTCCGAAAGCATTAACCCTCTTTTACTACAATATAAATTTTTAAAATCCTATTCACATTTTTAATAGTCTATATTGTGTGTTATGAGTATAATGAGTTCTGTGTTCTTATGATTGCGCTTTGCATGATATTTTTGTCATCTTTTTACTTTCAATCCATTACTGTCCTTGCATCTCAGCGTATATTGGGATCTCTTGTTTTAATCCAGTCTGACAATCTCTGCCTCTTGATTGGATTTTAATCTGCTCACATTTAATATTATAGTTGGTATAATTCTATTTATGTCTGTCATTTTACCGTTTGTTTTGTATATTTCTCAAATATTTTTCTTTAGTGCTTTATTTTGCAATGAATGAATATTTTCTAAAATAGGGAACTTTAGATTACTAACGAATTATTTTACTATATATTTTTGAGAAATTTGTTGTTGTTGTAAGTTTACCATATAGGTATACGGAAAATTAATTATTCAAATCATCTTCCAGTTTATACTAGTAAAATTTTAGTAATACATAGAAACATCATTCCTACACAAATCTCTATTTCCTCCATTTTAAAGTATTATCACTTTACACATTACATCTATTAAAGTTACAAAGCCAACAATACATTTTAGTAATTATTACTTTACCATCTATAGTGATTACCTTATCACAATACATTTTTCTTCCAACTACCTCCTTTTTGACGTTACTGGAAAATATGTTATAGACATATTACATTTCTACGTGTCAAATACTCAGCAATACATTATGCACATATTATTATTATGATTTTCATTGAGACGGAGTCTCCCTCTGTCGCCCAGGCTGGAGTGCAGTGGCACAATCTCCGCTCACCGCAAGCTCCATCTCCCGGCTTCATGTCATTCTTCTGCTTCAGCCTCCCGAGTAGCTGGGACTACAGGCACCCGCCATCACGCCCAGCTAATTTTTTGTATTTTTAGTAGAGACAGAGCTTCACTGTGTTAGCAGGATTGTCTCGATCTCCTGGCCTCGCAATACGCCCGCCTCGGCCTCCCAAAGTGCTGAGATTACAGGCGTGAGACATCGTGCCCGGCCATTATACACATATTATTTTATAAACAATTTATGATAAAGAGAAAACATGAATTTCTACTGTCTTTTATAATGCTAATATTACCTATACCTGTGCTTTTGTAAAAATGTGGATTCAAATGACTGTCTTCTGTAACTTACTTTTAGCCTTAGGAATTTATTTTAGTGTTTTTTTTGTTCATATGTAAGGTCTGCCAGCAACAACTTCAGTTAATATTTCTGTTTATCTGGGTAAGTTTTTATGTTATCTTCATGTTTGAAAAATAATTGCTGGATAAGGAATTGGTGGCTGACAATTTTTTTTTTCCTTTGCATCTTTTGAATATATTATTCTACTGCCTCTTGCCTTCCATTGTTTCTGTTAAGTCATCTTTTAATCTTACAAAACATATGTGCCCAAAAAATAAACTTGTGCATGAATATTTATAGCAGTAATATTCACACAGTCAAAAAGTGGAAACAATCCACATGCTTGTTGACTCAAAAGTGGACACGCAATTTTCAGCTATAACAAAGAATGAAGTTCTTATACATGGTACAATATGGGTGAAATTTGAAAGCATTATGTTAAGTGCACAAAAGGACAAATATTACTTGATTTTATTCACATGAAACATCAGGAATTGGCAAATTAATTGGGATATAAATCAGATTAGTGGCCATTAGGGCTCAGGGAAGCAGAATAAGGTGTCATGACTTTATGCATAATGGGTTTTTAGAAGGGACTTGATGAAATTGTCCTGGAACATTGTGAATATACTAAAAGCAACTGCATTGTGTGCTTTAAAATGGTTGTTATTAATTTTATATTATCTGATTTTTACCTTAAAAAATAAAAAAAGAGAAAATACCCTTACTCTATACATAATAAACTCCAGATGTGCTACAAATTTATATGTGAAATCCAAAATGCTATAATATTTAAGGAAGCGCTAAGTAGAATAACACTAAAATTTAACAAAATGAAATATTTCCTTAAAAAAGAAAAAAAGCACAGTAATTAAACAGGGATATATGGTTAACATTTTTCTCTCAATTAAGCATGCCATTAACTGAGTAAAAAATCAAGCTGCAATATGTAAACTACATTTTCTAAAACCATAAAGAAAATAAGAAATGAAAAGGGATTTGGGAAAAAAATCCAAAGGTACAGTCAACTACACAAAAAAAGCTTAGTCTCATTAATCATTATGAAAATGCAAATTGTAATGCAAATAAGATAAAACCACAATTCAAAGAGAAAGCCTAAAATTTCAACCCCCAAATAATTCTGGGTTTTGGAGAGCTGGGATGGAATAGGGCTCCTAACCTTACAACAATGAAAGAACCAAACAAACTTCAAAGTCGACTTTATTTTTATAGCAACCAGGTTGCCAAGAACTGAGTCAAAATGTGAGGGAAAACAAGCACCTGCAAGGAGAAAGAGGACAGATGCACTTACATAGGACAGATGCAAATAGACACCACTATGACAAGTAAAGCTGGAATAATCAATAAATTCCTAAAGACAAAGTGGGGCTGGTCAGATTGGGAGACCGCTGACAGCTGCAGAAGTTGGGAAAGATCCATCATCTTGAAAACGTTTTCTCCACAAACCCACTGTGATCTCTCAAGCAAATGGTAAGGAATCCAAGAGAGTCTGTACATGATACAGATCAGGGAGTGCAGAACACTTGGGAGGTGAACAGGTCTTGGGGGCTGAGCCCTTATGAATACGATTAGTGCCTTTATAAAAGAAGCTCAATGGAGTGCTTGTGTGCCTTCCACTATGTGAGGACATAGAAAGAAGGCACCATCTATGAACCATGAAATGGGCTCTCATCAACACTGAATTTGTGAGCATCTTCACCGGAGATCTTACAGCCTCAAGAAGTGTGAAAAAAGAAATATCTGTTGTTTTTTAGTCACCCAGTTCATGTTGTTTTCTTATAAGAGCCCAAATAGACCAAGATATTCCACATAATATGTAGGGGAAGGCAACACAAACTGCCACAGTTAGAATACTCCTGATGCTGGGAGTATGAAAACAGGAAAAACAAAACAAAACTGCTCTTGAAGGTGAAGGAGGAATATCACTGAGCTCACCAACACAGCCAGGAAAAGAACAGAAGTGTGAGAAGGCTACATTCCTGAGACCCTGAGAAAAAGTACCCGCATAAGACTGAAATGAAATTACCTATCCTCGTTACAATTGAAATCCCAAAAAGAAAAGAGGAAAAAATAATGGAGGAAAAGAAATATTTTTCAAAATAACTGCCAAAAATATTCTAAAAGAAGTGACAGAAAATCAAACTTCAGATATAGGAAACTCAGAGAATGTCAAATAGAACAAAAATAAATAAGAATTACATCTTGAAAAAATCTTTAAAAAATCAACTCTAAATTTTATATCTTGCTCCAAATATATAGAGACATAAATAGGTTATAATCAAGATATAGAGAAAGTCATATCATAGAAACACTAAAATAAAGCTGTGGAAGGACTACATTGATATTAGACGCAACAGAGTTCAGAATAAGAAAAAGTATCAGAGATGAGAGATAATATATAATATAATCATCGATTCTCAAGATATAAACATCCTACTAATTAGGGTATGCAGCTAACAACAGAACCTCCAAATACATGAGGTAAAACATGAAAGAAATCAAAGGTGAACTAGAAAAATCCAAAATTATATTTGCAGACTTCAACACTTTTGTCTTAGTAATGGACAAACTAGGCACAAACTCAGTAATCTTATGGAAGATAAGAACACCAATATCACCAACAAGACATCCAATCTTCAACGGCAGATACTCCTTCCTTTCAAGTGAAAAAAAAACAGTATGGCATATTCTCTAACAAACCCAGAATTTCTAATAGTGGCGGTCTTCCTTCCTTCTTTCCAGCTTCCTTTCTCTTCTCTTCCCTTCCCTTGCATTCTTCCTTCCTTTCTTCTTTTCTTCTTTCCTTTATTTTCTTTTTTCTTTTCTTTTCTTTCTTTTTTCTCCTTCCTTCCTTCTTTCCTTCCTTCTTTCTTTCCTCTTATTCTTCCTTCCATTCTCCCTCCCTTCCTTTCTCCCTCCCTTCTTTTCTTCCTTCTTTTCTCTTATTCTTTCTTTCTCACTTTCTTGCTTTCTTTCCTTTTTCCCCCCTTCCTCCCACCCTTCTTTTCTTCCTTCCTCCCTCCCTTCCTTTCCTCCTCCCTTCCTCCTCCTTTGCTTCTTTCTTTCTTTCTTTTCTTTTCTTTTTCTCCTTCCTTCCTTCCTCCCTCCTTCCTTCCTTCCTTCTTCTTTCTTTTCTTTTTCTCCTTCCTCCTCCCTTTGCTTCTTTCTTTCTTTCTCATTTTCTTTCTCTCTTTCTTTCTGTCTTCTTTCTTTCTTTTTTCTTTCTTGTGTTCTTGCTTTCTTCTTTCTCCCTTCCTGCTTTTCTCCCTTCCTCCCCCCTCCCTTCCTTCCTTCTCTCATTTCCTCCTTTTCTTTCTACTTTCTTTCCTTCTTCCTTCCTTCTTTCCTTCCTTCATTTTTCTTTCTTTCTTTTCTTTTATGTCTTTCTCTTTACTAAAATTCATATTATTTTAAAAAATTAAGAGAGGGAGGCAGAAAAATAAAGAACACTTTAATCTGCAGGTAAATAGATTATATCTGCTGTAGACAAAAAAAATTCCTTCCCAAAAATGTTCATGTCCTAATTCCCAAAGTCTAACATACAAATATGTTAGGTTGCATGGCAGTGGGAAATCAGATTTCAAGTGAAATTAAGGTTGCAATAAAATGATGGAGAGATTATCTTAAAAGAGTGGGATCAATGAAATCACGAGCTTCCTTATAAGTGAAAGAAGAAGGCAGAAAAAAGACAACCGTGAAGGTGGTGGCATGAGAAATTACTCAACATCACTGACTTTTAAGATACAAGAATGAGGACCCAACGAGGTGGCTCACGCCTAATCCCAGCACTTTGGGAGGCCGGGGTGGGTGGATCACGAAGTCAGGAGATCGAGACCATCCTGGCTAACATGGTGAAACCCCATGTTAAAATACAAAATACAAAAAATTAGCTACTGAAATACTAAAAGTACTACTAAAAATACAAAAAATTAGCTGGGCATGGTGGCACGTGCCTGTAGTCCAAGCTACTCAGGAAGCTGAGGCAGGAGAATCGCTTGAACCCGGGAGGCAGAGGTTGCAGTGAGCTGAGATCGTGCCACTGCACTCCAGCCTGGGTGACAGAAGGAGACTCCATCTCAACAACAACAAAAAAGAAGATATAAGAATGAGGTCATGTTCCAAGGAATAAAGGTGGCCTCTGGATGCTCAAAAAAATCAAGTACATAGATTCTGCCACATAGCCCTCAGAAAGACTGCAGCCCTGCCCAAAACTTGATGTTAGCTCTGTGAGTCTCATTTAAGGCTTCTGAACTCCAGAACTGTAGGATTAACAGTCATTTTACTGTAAGATATGAAGTTTGTGGTAATTGGTTACAGCA
>JAKFGR010000204.1:22500-24426 GCA_021498465.1 Hylobates pileatus
TTAACTATATAATTTATTGTCCAGTAAAGGGTATATTTAAAAATCATATTAAAAGTCATGCAATGAACTTGTCCAGGGAAATCAAGAATTAACAGTCTCATTCTGACAATAATGAATAGGGGGGTTCCCTCAAGATAGACTAGGACATGACCCTACACTGGCAGGTATTAGTACCAGAAAAGAGCCCATGGAAAATCTTTACCTTATGCTTGAGGTAGGGACCGTGGTAAAGTCAAATCCAGACATAAAATTCTATCTAAAATATATCAACAATCGAAGAAAATATGTGGTGTACAGGCCTAGAATGTCTTTACTGGATCATTGAAATAGTAAGATAAATTCAAATTTTTACATTGTTTTATTTTCCTCCAGTTAGGGCTTGAGGTTTGTCTCTGGAGAGTGGCTGTCAATTGGAGCCTTGCCTTTCTGCAGTTCTGGGGAGGGACTTGTGGATGCTTAACATGTGCCTTTCACAGGAGACTTCCTTACCCCTGCAGTGGCCAGGTGTGCATCCCAAGACCAGGCCTCCCTCTCACAGAACATCTGCTGAGACTAGGAGATGCCTGGTAGCTGTTGTCTGACCTATGTGCTGCGTATTTCTGACCAGAGACTCTCTCAGTTACCCTGGCCAGGAGGAGAGTTAGGTTCCAGTGTAGGTCAGATCAGACACATGGAGGCCACAGGACCAAACACAGGAAATCAGAGAAGTGGTTTTATTACTCACAGATCCAGAGAGAAGAGGGTAGCTGAGAAGAGGGTTTAGCTGTGTCCCCAGCCAAATCTCATCTCGAATTCCCACATGTTGTGGGAGGGAACAGGTGGGAGGTAATTGAATCATGGGGGCAGGTCTTTCCCATGCTGTTCTTCTGATAGTGAATAAGTCTCACAAGATCTGATGGTTTTATAAAGTGGAGTTTCCCTGCACAATCTCTCTTGTCTGCTGCCATGTGAGACATGACTTTCAGTTTCTGCTATGATTGTGAGGACTACCCAGCCACGTGGAACTGTGCGTCTATTAAACCTCTTTCTTCTGGAAATTACCCAGTCTTGGGCATGTCTTTACTGGATCATTGAAATAGTAAGATAAATTGAAAGTTTTATATTGTTTTATTTTCCTCCAGTTAGGGCTTGAGGTTTGTCTCTGGAGAGTGGCTGTCAATTGGAGCCTTGCCTTTCTGCGATTCTGGGCAGGGGGTTGTGGATGCTTAACATGTGCCTTTCACAGGAGACTTCCTTACCCCTGCAGTGGCCAGGTGTGCATCCCACGACCAGGCCTCCCTCTCACAGAACATCTGCTGAGACTAGGAGATGCCTGGTGGCTGTTGCCTGACCTATGTGCTGCATATTTCTGACAAGATACACTCTGAGAGACCCTGGCCAGGAGGAGAGTTAGGTTCCAGTGTAGGTCAGATCAGACACATGGAGGCCACAGGACCAAACACGGGAAATCAGAGAAGTAGTTTTATCACTCACAGATCCAGAGAGAAGAGGGTAGCTGAGAAGAGGGTTTAGCTGTGTCCCCAGCCAAATCTCATCTTGAATTCCCGCATGTTGTGGGAGGGAACAGGTGGGAGGTAATTGAATCATGGGGGCAGGTCTTTCCCATGCTGTTCTTCTGATAGTGAATAAGTCTCACAAGATCTGATGGTTTTATGAAGGGGAGTTTCCCTGCACAATCTCTCTTGACTGCTGCCATGTGAGACATGACTTTCAGTTTCCGCTATGATTATGAGGCCTACCCAGCCACGTGGACCTGTGCGTCTATTAAACCTCTTTCTTCTGGAAATTACCCAGTCTCAGGCATGTCTTTACTGGATCATTGAAATAGTAAGATAAATTCAAATTTTTACATTGTTTTATTTTCCTCCAGTTAGGGCTTGAGGTTTGTCTCTGGAGAGTGGCTGTCAATTGGAGCCTTGCCTTTCT
>JAKFGR010000205.1:0-24204 GCA_021498465.1 Hylobates pileatus
GAGCAAAGTAACCAGCTAACATCATAATGACAGGATCAAATTCACACATAACAATATTAACTTTAAATGTAAATGGGCTAAATGCTCCAATTAAAAGACACAGACTGGCAAACTGGATAAGGAGTCAGGACCCATCAGTGTGCTGTATTCAGGAAACCCATCTCACATGCAGAGACACACATAGACTCAAAATAAAGGGATGGAGGAAGATCTATCAAGCAAATGGAAAACAAAAAAAGGCAGGGGTTGCAATCCTAGTCTCTGATAAAATAGACTTTAAACCAACAAAGATCAAAAGAGACAAAGAAGGCCATTACATAATGGTAAAGGGATCAATTCAACAAGAAGAGCTAACTATCCTAAATATATATGCACCCAATACAGGAGCACCCAGATTCATAAGGCAAGTCCTGAGTGACCTACAAAGAGACTTAGACTCCCACACAATAATAATGGGAGACTTTAACACCCCACTGTCAACATTAGACAGATCAACGAGACAGAAAGTTAACAAGGATATCCAGGAATTGAACTCAGCTCTGCATCAAGTGGACCTAATAGATATCTACAGAACTCTCCACCCCAAATCAACAGAATATACATTTTTTTCAGCACCACACCACACCTATTCCAAAATTGACCACATAGTTGGAAGTAAAGCTCTCCTCAGCAAATGTAAAATATAACAAACTGTCTCTCAGACCACAGTGCAATCAAACTAGAACTCAGGATTAAGAAACTCACTCAAAATCCGTCAACCACATGGAAACTGAACAACCTGCTCCTGAATGACTACTGGGTACATAACGAAATGAAGGCAGAAATAAAGATGTTCTTTGAAACCAATGAGAACAAAGACACAACATACCAGAACCTCTGGGACACATTCAAAGCAGTGTGTAGGGGGAAATTTATAGCACTAAATGCCCACAAGAGAAAGCAGGAAAGATCCAAAATTGACACCCTAACATCACAATTAAAAGAACTAGAAAAGCAAGAGCAAACACATTCAAAAGCTAGCAGAAGGCAAGAAATAACTAAAATCAGAGCAGAACTGAAGGAAATAGAGACACAAAAAACCCTTCAAAAAATTAATGAATCCAGGAGCTGGTTTTTTGAAAAGATCAACAAAATTGATAGACTGCTAGCAAGACTAATAAAGAAGAAAAGAGAGAAGAATCAAATAGATGCAATAAAAAATGATAAACGGGATATCACCAAGGATCCCACAGAAATACAAACTACCATCAGAGAATACTACAAACACCTCTATGCAAATAAACTAGAAAATCTAGAAGAAATGGATAAATTCTCGACACATACACCCTCCCAAGACTAAACCAGGAAGAAGTTGAATCTCTGAATAGACCAATAACAGGTTCTGAAATTGTGGCAATAATCAATAGCTTACCAACCAAAAAGAGTCCAGGACCTGATGGATTCACAGCTGAATTCTACCAGAGGTACAAGGAGGAACTGGTACCATTCCTTCTGAAACTATTCCAATCGATAGAAAAGAGGAATCCTCCTAACACATTTTATGAGGCCAGCATCATCCTGATACCAAAGCCTGGCAGAGACACAAAAGAGAATTTCAGACCAATATCCTTGATGAACATTGATGCAAAAATCCTCAATAAAATACTGGCAAACCGAATCCAGCAGCACATCAAAAGCTTATCCACCATGATCAAGTGGGCTTCATCCCTGGGATGCAAGGCTGGTTCAACATATGCAAATCAATAAATGTAATCCAGCATATAAACAGAACCAAAGACAAAAACCACATGATTATCTCAATAGATGCAGAAAAGGCCTTTGACAAAATTCAACAACCCTTCATGCTAAAAACTCTCAATAAATTAGGTATTGATGGGACGTATGTCAAAATAATAAGAGCTATCTATGACAAACCCACAGCCAATATCATACTGAGTGGGCAAAAACTGGAAGCATTCCCTTTGAAAACTGGCACAACACAGGGATGCCCTCTCTCACCACTCCTGTTCAACATATTGCTGGAAGTTCTGGCCAGAGCAATCAGGCAGGAGAAGGAAATAAAGGGTATTCAATTAGGAAAAGAGGAAGTCAAACTGTCCCTGTTTGCAGATGACATGATTGTATATCTAGAAAACCCCATTGTCTCAGCCCAAAATCTCCTTAAGCTGATTAGCAACTTCAGCAAAGTCTCAGGATACAAAATCAATGTACAAAAATCACAAGCATTCTTGTACACCAATCACAGACAAACAGAGAGCCAAATCATGAGTGAACTCCCATTCACAATTGCTTCAAAGAGAATAAAATACCTAGGAATCCAACTTACAAGGGATGTGAAGGACCTCTTCAAGGAGAACTACAAACCACTGCTCAATGAAATAAAGAGGATACAAACAAATGGAAGAACATTCCATGCTCATGGGTTGGAAGAATCAATATCGTGAAAATGGCCATACTGCCCAAGGTCATTTATAGATTCAATGCCATCCCCATCAAGCTACCAATGACTTTCTTCACAGAATTGGAAAAAACTACTTTAAAGTTCATATGGAACCAAAAAAGAGCCCGAATCACCAAGTCAATCCTAAGCCAAAAGAACAAAGCTGGAGGCATCACGCTACCTGACTTCAAACTATACTACAAGGCTACAGTAACAAAAACAGCATTTTACTGGTACCAGGCCTGAGCCCCTAGAGGAGGGATGGCCACAGTTTCTGCAGACTAGCAGACTTAGCCTCTCCTTCTGGTAGTTCTGAGGAATCCAGGCAGCCCAGATGAGTGAGTTTCCCCAGGAAACACACCCTCTCCACCAAGGGACAAAGTGCTTCATTAAATGAGTCCTGCTCCCCATGCCACCCAACTGGGTGAGACCCTCCAACAGGATTTGTCAGACACCCTATGGAGAAACAATCCTACGGGCATCAGGTTGGTGCCTCTCCAGGTCAGAGATCCCAGAAGAAGAAGCAGGCACCCATCTTTGCTGCTCTCCAGCCTCCTTGAGTGACATCTCCAGGCATGGCAGCAAATCAGATGAATAGGGCCTGAAGTAAACTCCCAGAAAACTGCAGTAGCCCTACAGAAGAGACCTGACTACTGAAAGAAAAACAAACAAGAAGAAAGTGACAAGAACAGCATCAACAACACAAAAGGCCCCCATAAAAGTCACATCCAAGGATCAGCAGCCTCAAAGACTGAAACAAGACAAACTCACGAAGATGAAGAAGACTCAGTGAAAAAATGCTGAAAACCCAAAAGGCCAGATGCCTCTTCATCAAATGGTTGCAATGTCTCTCCATCAAGGGTGTAGAACTGGATGGAGGATCAGATGGATGAATTGACAGAAGGAGGCTTCAGAAGATAGGTAATAAAAAACTACAATGAGCTAAAGGAACATGTTCTAACCCAATGCAAAGAAGCTAAGAACCTTGATAAACAGTTAGAGGAATTGCTAACTAGAATAACCAGTTTAGAGAGGAACATAAAAACCTGATGGAGCTGAAAAACACAGCACAAGAACTTCATGAAGCATGCACAAGTATCAACAGCCGAATCAATGACCAAGTGGAAGAAAGGATATTAAGAGTTTGAAGAGCACCTTTCTGAAATAAGACATGCAGACAAGAATAGAGAAAACAGAATGAAAAGGAATGAACAAAGCCTCCAAGAAATATGGGACTTCATAAAAAGACCAAACCTACAATTGATTGGAGTACCTGAAGGACATGGGAGAATGGAAAAAAGCTGGAAAACACATTTCACGATATTATCCGGGAGAACTTCCCCAACCTAGCAAGACAGGCCAACATGCAAATTCAGGGAATACAGAGAACATCATTAAGATAATCCACGAGAAGATCAACCCCAAGACACATAATCATCAGATTCTCCAAGGTTGAAATGAAGGAAAAACTGTTAAGGGCAGCCAGAGAGAAAGGCCAGGTCACTTACAAAGGGAAGCCCATCAGACTAACAGCAGACCTCTTAGCAGAAAGTCTACAAGCCAGAAGAGAGCGGGGGCCAATATTCAACATTCTTAAAACAAAGGGAAGCCCATCAGACTAACAGCAGACCTCTTAGCAGAAAGTCTACAAGCCAGAAGAGAGCGGGGGCCAATATTCAACATTCTTAAAGAAAAAAATGTTCAACCCAGAATCTCATATCCAGCCAAACTAAGCTTCATAAGCAAAAGAGAAATAAAATCCTTTCCAGACAAGCAAATGCTGAAGGATTTCAATACCACCAGAGCCTCCTGCAAGAGCTCCTGAAAAAAGCACTAAATATGGAAAGAAAAAACCTGTACCAACCACTGCAAAAACACACCAAAATATAAAGACCGATGACTACACACCAAAATATAGATTACGAAGAGCACACCAAAATATAAAAACTACAAAGAAACTGCATCAACTAATGTGCAAAATAGCCAAATAGCATCATGATGACAGGATCAAATGCACACATAACAATACTAACCTTAAATGTAAATGGGCTAAATGCCCCAATTAAAAGACACGAACTGGCGAATTGGATAAGGAGTCAAGACCCATCAGTGGGCTGTATTCAGGAGACCTATCTTACATGCAAAGACACACACAGGCTCAAAATAGAGAGATGGAGGAAAATTTACCAAGCAAATGGAAAGCAAAAAATAGCAGGGGTTGCAATCCTAATGTCTGACAAAACAGACTTTAAACCAACAAAGATCAAAAAAGAAAAAGAAGGGCATTACATAACAGTAAAGGGAACAATTCAACAAGAAGAGCTAACTATTCTAAGTATATATGCACCCAACACAGGAGCATCCAGATTCAAAAAACAAGTACTTAGAGACCTACAAAGAGGCCAGGCACAGTGGCTCACATCTATAATCCCAGCACTTTAAGAGGGCGAGGAGGGTGAATCATCTGAGGTAAGGAGTTTGAGACCAGCCTAGCAAACATGGTGAAAACCTGCCTCTACTAAAAATACAAAAAGTTAGCCAGGTGTGGTGGCACATACCTGTAATCTCAGCTTCTTAGGAAGCTGGGGCAAGAGAATTGCTTGAACCCAGGAGGCAGAGGTTGGAGTGAGCTGAGACTGGGGCACTGCACTCCAGCCTGGGCAACAGAGTGAGACTCAATCTCAAAAGAGAGAGACCTACAAAGAGACTTAGACTCCCACACAATAATAATGGGAGACTTTAACACCCAACTGTCAGTATTAGACAGATCAATGAGGCAGAAAATTAACAAGGATATTCAGGACTTGAACTCAGCTCTGGATAAAATAGACCTAGTAGATGTCTACACAACTCTCTACCCCAAATCAACAGAATATACATTCTTCTTAGTGCCACATGGCACTTATTCTAAAATCAACCACATATAGGAAGTAAAACACTCCTCAGCAAATGGAAAATAACTGAACTAATAACAGTCTCTCACACCACAGTGCAATCAAATTAGAACTCAGGATTAGGAAACTAACTCAAAACCACACAATTTCATGGAAATTGAACAACCTGCTCCTGAATTAATCCTGGATAAATAATAAAAGTAAGGAAGAAATCAATAAGTTCTTTGAAACCAATGAGAACAAAGAGACAACCTACCAGAATCTCTGGGACACAGCTAAAGCAGTGTTAAGAGAGAAATTTATAGCACTAAATGCCCACATCAGAAAGCTGAAAAGATCTGAAATCAATATCACAATGAAACATCACAATTAAAAGAGCTAGAGAGGCAAGAGCAAACTTATCCAAAAGCTAGCAGAAGACAAGAAATAACAAAGATCAGAGAAGAATTGAAGGACATAGAGGCACACACACACACACACACACACACACACACACACACCACTCCAAAAAATCAACAAATCCAGGAGGTGGTTTTTTGAAAAAAATAACAAAATAGATAGACCACTAGTTAGACTAATAAAGACGAACAGAGAGATGAATGAAATAGACACAATAAAAAAATGATAAAGGGGCTATCACCACTGATCCTGCAGAAATACAAACTACCATCAGAGAATACTATAAACATCTATATGCAAATAAAGTAGAAAACCTAGAAGAAATGGATAAATTCCTCCACACATACACCCTCTTAAGACTAGACCAGGAAGAAGTTGAATCTCTGAATAGGACAATAACGAGCTCTGAAATTGAGACAATAATTAATAGCCTTCCAACCAAAAAAAAAGCCCAGGACCAGACAGATTCACAGCTGAATTCTACCAGAAATACAAAGAGGAGCTGGTACCATTCCTTCTGAAACTATTCCAAACAACTGAAAAGGAGGGACTCCTCCCTAACTCATTATATGAAGCTAGCATCATCCTGATACCAAAACCAGGAAGAGACACAACAAAAAAATAAAATTTCAGGCCAATATCCCTGATGAACATCGATGCAAAAATCCTCAATAAAATACTGGCAAACCAAATCCAGCAGCATATCAAAAAACTTAGCCACCACAATCAAGTTGGCTTCATCCCTAGGATGCAAGGCTGGTCCAACATACGCAAATCAATAAACATAATCCATCACTTAAACAGAACCAAAGACAAAAGCCATGTGATTATCTCAATAGATGCAGAAAAGGCCTTTGATAAAATTCAACATCCCTTCATGTCAAAAACTCTCAATAAACTAGGTATTAACGGAACATATCTCAAAATAATAAGAGCTATTTGTGAAAAGCCTACAGCCTATTGAATGAGCAAAAGCTGGAAGCATTCCCTTTGAAAACCAGTACAAGATAAGGATGCCCTCTCTCACCATTCTTATTCAACATTGTACTGGAAATTCTGGCCAGGGCAATCAGGCAAGAGAAAGAAATAAAGGGTAACCAAATAAGAAAAGAGGAAGTCAAGTTGTCTCTGTTTTCAGATGACGTGGTTTTAGATTTAGAAAACCCCATTATCTCAGCCCAAAAGCTTCTTGAACTATAAGCAACTTCTGCAAAGTCTTAGGATACAAAATTAGTGTAGAAAAATAACAAGCATTCCTTTACACCAATAGTAGGCAAGCAGAGAGCCAAATCATGAATGAACTCCCATTCACAATCACTACAAAGAGGATAAAATACCTAGGAATACAGCTAACAAGTGATGTGAAGGACTTCTTCAAGGAGAACAACAAACCACTGCTCAAGGAAATAAGAGAGGACACGAACAAATGGAAAAGCATTCCATCCTCATGGATAAGAAGAATCAATATCATGAAAATGGCCATATTGCCCAAAGTAATTTAGATTCAATGTTATTTCCATCAAGCATTGAAGCATTGACATTCTTCTCAGAATTAGAAAAAGCTATTTTAAATTTCATATGGAATCCAAGAAGACCCTGTATAGCCAAGACAATCCTAAGCAAAAAGAACAAAGCTGGAGGCATCACGTTACCTGATTTGAAACTACATTACAAGGCTACAGGAACCAAAACAGCATGGTACTGGTACCAAAACAGACATATAGACCAATGGAGCAGAACAGAGACCTCAGAAATAATACAACACATCTACAATCATCTGATCTTTGACAAACCTGACAAAAACAAGCAATGGGGAAAGAATCTCCTATTCAGTAAATGATGCTGGGAAAAATGGCTAGTCATATGCAGAAAACAGAAATGGAACCCCTTCCTTACACCTTATACAAAAATTAACTCAAGATGGATTAAAGACTTAAACGTAAAAAACCAAAATCCATAAAAACCTACGCAATACCATTCAGGACATAGTCATGGGCAAAGACTTTCATGACAAAAATGCCAAAAGCAATTGCAGCAAAAGCTAAAACTGACTAATGGGATCTAATTAAACTAAAGGTCTTCTGCATAGCAAAAGAAACTATCATCAGAGTGAACAGGCAACCTATAGAATAGGAGAAAATTTTTGCAATGTATCCAAAGGTCTAATATCCAGAATCTACAAGGAACTTAAACATTTTTTTTCTTTTCTTTTCTGTTCTTTTTTTTTTTTTTTTTTTTTTTTGAGACAGAGTCTCACTCTGTCACCCAGGCTGGAGTGCAGTGGCACAATCTTGGCTCACTGCAAGCTCTGCCTCCCAGGTTCATGCCATTCTCCTGCCTCAGTCTCCCGAGTAGCTGGGACTACAGGCGCCCACCACCACGCCTGGCTAATGTTTTGTATTTTTAGTAGAGACGGGGTTTCACTGTGTTAGCCATGATGGTCTCTATCTCCTGACCTCATGATCCACCCACCTCGGCCTCCCAAAGTGCTGGGATTACAGGCATGAGCCACTGCATCTGGCCAAACATATTTAAAAACAACAACAACAACAAAAAAAAATAACAACAACAACTTCATCAAAAAGTGGGCAAAGGATATGAACAGACACTTCTCAAAAGAAGACTTTTACGTGGCTAATGAACATGAAAAAAAGCTCAACATCACTGATCATCAGAGAAATGCAAATCAAAACCACAATGAGATACCATCTCACACCAGTCAGAATAGTGATTAGTAAAAAGTCAGGAAACAACAGATGTTGGTGAATCTGTGGAGAAACAGAAATGCTTTTATATTGTTGGTGGGAATGTAAATTAGTTCAACCATTGTGGAAGACAGTATAGCAGTTCTTCAAGGATCTAGAACCAGAAATACCATTTGACCCAGCAATCCCATTACCCAAATGATTATAAGTCATTCTACTGTAAATATAGATGCACATATATGTTTATTGAAGCACTATTTACAATAACAAAGACTTGGAACCAACCCAAATGCCATCAATGATAGATTGGATAAAGGAAATGTGGTACATATACACCATGGAATACTATGCAGCCATAAAAAGGAATGAGATCATGTCCTTTGCAGGGGCGTGGATGAAGAAGGAAACCATCATCCTCAGTAAACTAACACAGGAACAGAAAACTAAATACCACATTTTCCCACTCATAAGTGGGAGTTGAACATTAAGAACACATGGATATAGAGATGGGAATAACACACACCAGGGCCTGTTTGGGGGTGGGGGGGTGAGGAGAAGAAACTTAGAGGACGGATCAGTAGGTCAGCAAACCACCATGCCACACATATACCCAAGCAACAAACCTGCATTCTCTGCACATGTATCCCATTTTTTTATTAGAAGAAATAAATAACAATAAAACAAAAATAATAAATGTAAAAAAGAAAATTTAGATTATTAATTCCTTTTCTTTTATTGCTAGATTCATGCTTTCTATTTCTTCTTGATTCATATGCATATATATATATGTGTGTATATATATATATACACACACATACTAACAACAAACTATCCAAAAAGGAAATTAAGAAAACAATCTTGGCTTGGCATAGTGGCTCATGACTATAATCTTAGCACTTTAGGAGGCGGAGGCAGAGGTGGATCCAGGAAAATCCCTTGAGCTAAGAAATTCGAAGCCAGTCTGGGCAATATAGTGAAACTTTATCTCTATTAAAAAACAAAAATTAACCAGGTGTAGTGGTGCTCCTGTAGTCCCAGCTACTCAGGAGGCTGAAGTGAGAGGATCACTTGAATCTGGGATGTCAAGGCTGCAGTGAGCCATGATCATGCCACTGCACTCCAGCCTGAGCAACAGAACGAGACATTGTCTTTTTTTTTTTAATCTCATTTTCTTAGCACAAAGTAAAATAAAATATCTAGGAATAAACTTAACCAATGAGGTAGAGGTTTGCACACTGAAAACTATAAAACACTAATGAAAGAAATTAAAGCTAGAAAGACTTCCCATGTTCATAGATTGGAAGAATTAGTATTGGTAAAACATCCATACTACTCAATCTGATCTACAGACTGAATGCAGTGTCTCTCAAAATCCCCATGGCATTTTTTACAGAAATTGAAATAACAATTCTAAGATTCATACTGAATCACAAAAGATCCTGAACAGCAGCCAAGGTAATCTTGAACAAGAGAAATAAAACTGGAGGCATCCTACTTCTTGATTTCAAAATAATATAAAATGTTAAATATATTACAAAGCTACAGTAATCCAAACAAAATGTTACTGGCATAAAAACAGACATATAACCCAATAAGCAGAATAGAAATATCAGAAACACGCCTGCATACACTTTTAAAGTTATATGGTTAAATGAAATCAGACCCTTATCTTACACCATACACAAAAATTAACTCAAATGGTTTAAATGCCTATATGTAAAACCTGAAACCATAAAATTTATAGAAGAAAACATAGTGGAAAATCTTCTTGACATTGTTCTTGGCAATGATTTCTTAAGTATAATACTAAAAGCAAAGGCAACTAAAATAAAACTAGATAATTGTGACTATATCAAACTTAAGCCTTCTGCATGGCAAAGGAAACCACCAACAAAATGAAAAGGCAATCTGTGGCATGTAAGAAGTATTTGCAAACTGTATATGTGATTAAGGGTTAATATCCAAAATATATAGAAAACTCCTACAACTAAATAGCAAATTATAATAATAACCCTATGAAAAAAATAGGCAAGGGACCTGAATAAACATTACTCCAAAGAAGACACTGAAGTGGCAAACAGATATATGAAAAAGTGCTCAACATCACTCATCATCAGGGAAATGCAAATTAAAGCCACAGTGGCATATCACCTTGCACCAGTTAGCATGGCTATTATCAAAAATCAAACAATAAATATTGGCGAGAATATGGAGAAAAGGGAAACCTTGTACACTGTTGGTGGAAATGTAAACTTGTACAGCCTCTATGGAAAGTAGTATGAAAGTTCCTCAAAAAATTAAAAATATTAGCATGAAAACAGACATATAAACCAATGAGCAGAATAGAAATATCAGAAACACACACACATACACATTTAAAGTTATATGGTTAAAATGAAATCAGAGCCTTATCTTACACCATACACAAAAATTAACTCAAATGGTTTAAATACCTATATGTAAAACCTGAAACCATAAAATCTGTAGAAGAAAACATAGTGGAAAATCTTCTTGACATTGTTCTTGGCAATGATTTGTTGAATATAATACTAAAAACAAAGGCAACTAAAATAAAACTAGACAATTGTGGTTGATTGTCTCATTCGGCAATCCTACTGCTGAGTATATATTCAAAAATATTACATTCTATTTCTCCACATCCTCTCCAGCACCTGTTGTTTCCTGACTTTTTAAAGATCGCCATTCTAACTGGTGTGAGACGGTATCTCATTGTGGTTTTGATTTGCATTTCTCTGATGGCCAGTGATGATGAGCATTTTTTCATGTGTTTTTTGACTGCATAAATGTCTTCTTTTGAGAAGTGTCTGTTCATGTCCTTTGCCCACTTTTTGATGGGGTTGTTTGTTTTTTTCTTGTAAATTTGTTTGAGTTCATTGTAGATTCTGGATATTAGCCCTTTGTCAGATGAGTAGGTTGCGAAAATTTTCTCCCATTTTGTAGGTTGCCTGTTCACTTTGATGGTAGTTTCTTTTGCTGTGCAGAAGCTCTTTAGTTTAATTAGATCCCATTTGTCAATTTTGGCTTTTGTGGGAACACTTTTACACTGTTGGTGGGACTGTAAACTAGTTCAACCATTGTGGAAGTCAGTGTGGCGATTCCTCAGGGATCTAGAACTAGAAATACCATTTGATCCAGCCATCCCATTACTGGGTATATACCCAAAGGACTATAAATCATGCTGCTATAAAGACACATGCACACCTATGTTTATTGCAGCACTATTCACAATAGCAAAGACTTGGAACCAACCCAAATGTCCAACAATGATAGACAGGATTAAGAAAATGTGGCACACATACACCATGGAATACTATGCAACCATAAAAAATGATGAGTTCATGTCCTTTGTAGGGACATGGATAAAAATGGAAATCATCATTCTCAGTAAACTATCGCAAGGACAAAAAACCAAACACTGCATGTTCTCACTCATAGGTGGGAATTGAACAATGAGAACACATGGACACAGGAAGGGGAACATCACACTCCGGGACTGTTGTGGGGGCGGGGCGGGGGGAGGGATAGCATTAGGAGATATACCTAATGCTAAATGACGAGTTAATGGGTGCAGCACACCAACATGGCACATGTATACATATGTAACAAACCTGCACATTGTGCACATGTACCCTAAAACTTAAAAGTATAATAATAATAAAATAAAAATAAATAAAAAATAAAAATAAAAAAATAAAAAAAAGAATGATCAACAAAACAAAACAAAAATATTTCATTCAAGATCCTAAAGAGATGTTTGCAACCCCATGTTCATTGCAGCATTATTCACAATAACCAAGACACGGAAGTAACCTAAATGTCCATCAGTGAATGAATGGATAAAGAAAATGTGATATGTATATATACACAATAGAATATTATTCAGCCTTAAAAACAAAAGGAAATCCTGACATTTGCCAGAACATAGATGAACTTGGAGGACAATATGCTAAGTGAAATAAGCCAGACATAGGAGAACAAATACTATGTAATACCACTGAGATGAGGAATTTAAAAGAGTCAAACTCAAAGAGGCAAATAGTAGAATGGTGGTTGTTAAGGGCCGGGGGTGAGGGGAGGTAAGAAATGAGAGGTATTAGTCAAAGAGTTCAAAACTTCAGTTGCAGAGATGACTAAGTCCTAGAGATCTACTGTACAGCATAGTGAGTGCCTACAGTTAATAATACTGTAGAGTATAATTAAAAATTTGCTAAGTGGATAGGTCTTACGTAAGTATTCTTAACACTAATAATAATGATAATAAAATACAGAGGGCAGGAGAAAAGTTATTTTCACGGTTTTATAAAAAGATTATAATATACTTTTTAAAAATTTACACTTTAAAAGTTTAAATCAGTATAAACACACATACCTATATTTTAAAAGCTAAAATGTAAACTTATCAATTGTTTTTACTGTAGAAATGTAAATCCCACAGTTTATTTAATTTATTTATTTATTTTCTATTTTTTATTATTATTATACTTTAAGTTTTCGGGTACATGTGCACAATGTGCAGATTTGTTACATATGTATACATGTGCCATGTTGGTGTCCTGCACCCATTAACTTGTCATTTAGCATTAGGTATATCTCCTAATGCTATCCCTCCCCCCTCCCCCCACCCCACAACAGTCCCGAGTTTGATGTTCCCCTTCCTGTGTCCATGTGTTCTCATTGTTCAATTCCCACCTATGAGTTTATCTTTTAAAATGAAATGAAAAAGTTTGTATTACAAGCATAATATCACATTAAATTGGAAGCACTATATATTAATCATCTGTTATGTATTTAAGCAACATAAATTTATGTTATAGATATACTATTTTTATTTTAAAATTAGAGTTAATAATTTATTATTTGGCTAATTTATCACCATATTTAAAAGCTTTGTTATGAAAGAAAAGTTACACATGATACTGGGAACTTTGGATTTTTATTTCCTGATTTTCTATTTGTGGGAAGGGAAGAGAAGGCAGATATTCTGACACAGAAGTAAAAGTGATAGAGTATTTAAGATAATGAGAATAAAGACTACAATATTCAGGATGTAATGAAAAACTGGTAACAATATATTTCAACCTCTTTAAACAATTAGTTTAAATAGGTTTTCTAAAATACAAATAAACAGTACTTTATTATGTACTTTCAATTAAGTCAATCACTAATTTTTTGAAATTTGGGTTCTCCCAATACAATTCTAGTGTCAACTGGAAAAGATAAAGAACACAAGAAGAAAATAGGAAAGAAAATAGTGGGTAGAGAAGAAAGGCAAATTAAGATATATTGTAATGGTAAGCAGGAAAATTATGAATGATAAAAATATTTAGAGTCCTTTGGTCTTTCCTTCAGACTAATACATTTGATAACACTCTTATCCTGTCCCCACTATCTCTCAACCCAATTTCGAGAAGACACAATGACATAAACACTAATAGCCCTGATTCACATCCTTAATGACTGTCTGAAAAAAAGTTTGCCATGATGTAGGATATGAATCATGCTCACTAGAGAACATCTCACATTTATGGTAAACTGTAGCCTGCTTGCAAGAAATGGAAATGTTAATTACAGTCATTTCACTTCATAAAAATAAATGTTTCAGAGTTTGTTCTTGTACTCTCAAATTATTTCCTAATGAATTGCAGACTTTGTCTATAAATGTGCACTCAAATGTAAAGTTACTGTTATATATATATCATTGTCATTATAAATTTCTGTTCCAAGCTAAATGGAAAAATATCAGGGTCCCCGGAACAATATCAATGTGTCATAATTGAACATTTATACAATATTTGTAGTGCGGACCACCTATTAATTAATTATATATAAATGACTGAAATTCTCCTGTAACAGTATGAAATGTGATCTTTGGTAATCATACAGACAATTTAAAATTATATTTTCTCTTTTATTATCTTGCACATGCATGTCTTTCTTATCAGTGTACTTCATTGTGTAAACACTAGTTGGCTTAGTTATCTTACTTTTTGCCAGGGAGTGGATGTGAGACACTTTTGTGGGTGTTCTTAGTATTTCTGAACTTCATTATTGCTTATTTAAAGAATAGCTTCCTACGGGCTCAATAACACGTACATTTGGTTTGCATCAAATAAAATTAGAATAACTTGAAGGGAACACACCAGAGCATACTTATTTTTTGTTTGTTTAAAGGACACCGTGTTTGAGGAAATGTATAGAAGGAAGAGAAACCTCTGGAACCTGAAAAATAGGATGGAAAGAATAAAAGCTGTGCTAAGGTAATTCACTAGTGCCTTCTTAGCAATCTCTCATTTTCCCATTTAAGCCTGTATTTCTTTTCTTTTTTTCCAAATAAATTTTGTTGTGTATATTTAAGGTATAATTATTATTATTATTATCATTAATATTATTTTGAGATGGAGTCTTGCTCTTGTTGCCCAGGCTGGAGTGCAATGGCACGATCTCGGCTTACTGCAACCTCCGCCTCTGGAGTTCAAGGGATCTCCTGCCTCAGCCTCCTGAGTAGCTGGGATTACAAGCACCCACCACCACGTCCAGCTAATTTTTGTATTTTTAGTAGAGACAGGGTTTCACCATGTTGGTCAGGCTGGTCTCCAACACATGACCTTGTGATCCACCCACCTCGGCTTCCCAAAGTGCTGGGATTACAGGCGTGAGCCACTGTGCCCGGCCAAGGTATACTTATATTATAAGACACAAATAGACAATAAAAAGTTATTATAGTGAAACGAATTAAGATATCCATCATCTCACATAATTACCCACATTTTTTTTTTGTTTTTGTGGCAAGAGCAGCTAAAATCTACTAATTTAACATGAATCCCAAATACAGTAAAATGTTATTCCCTACAATCCTCATGTTGTACCTTAGATCTCTGGACTTGCTCATTCTACTTTCAGTCCTTTAATTACTAAATTGTGATCCTTGAAGTCTGATTATTTTACTTTATAAAAATTATTTTATAAAACAATCCTTGACTCAATTCCTTAGCCACGGGAAAAATAAAGTAATTCAGGTTTGGGGATTGTTTTACTTTTCTGAGGCTAATTAATGTTAATAGTAGGAAATGCAGGATTCAAGGAGCCTCAAACTCTAATCTTAAATAAGTCCCCAGCTCAGATTGCCATCTCAGCCTGGTGAGCCATCCTCCCTACCTTTCAATAATCAATCTGACAATTTTGAGGACAAGGATGCAGCATCATGAGAGGCCAAGAAAATACTCAAAACATTCCTAGAGACTTGAAAATGAAACTGATTAGAGTCATACTATAAAGAAATTGAAAGGGGGTAAGAAATAAATGGGTAAATGAAAAGTATTACTTGCTGCTAATAAGAATTGACATGACTCTTCTCAACTGTTCACTGCCTCACATTTTAGAATCATTATCAAAAAGTTCTTTCCCTCAATAACCTTATTGCTATCAACTTTTAAAAAATCAGGAAACTCTAAGAATATAAAGTATATCAGATAACACACTTGCAATTTATTTATATATATATTTTTATTATTATTATTTGAGGCAGAGTCTCCCTCTGTCACCCACGCTGGAGTGCAGTGGCAAGATCTCTGATCATTGCATCCTCCACCTCCTGGGTGGAAGCGATTCTGCTGCCTCAGTCCTCTGAGTAGCTGGTGGCACACGCCATCATGCCCGGCTAATTTTTGTATTTTTAGTAGAAACGGGGTTTTGCCATGTTGACAAGGCTGGTCTCAAACTCCTGGCATCACACACTTGCAATTTAGAGAAGATTTTTCTGCCTTCTAATAAAGTTATATACGTGTGTGTGTGTGTGTGTGTGTGTGTGTGTGTGTGTGTGTGTGTGTGTTAATTCATAATCTTTAGGGAATCGTGGTAACATTGTTGCTATGTGCCAGGTATGATCATGGCAAGTCACTTAATCTTTTTCTTCTCCGTTGATAAACTAAAGCTTATAATAGGAGCAACCTCATAAACGTGTTATACAACTTAAATGTATGAATGCATGCAATGCCCTTTCAAAAGAGCTCAGGAGCAAAGTAAGAATGCAATAATGGTAGAGATTTTTATTATGGTTAAAGTTAATATTTGTTAGGAGAAACAAGAGGATTTAAATAATTATACGACAATAAACACTGGGGACTACTACAGGGGGAGGTGGGGTGGGGAAAGGCTTGAAAAGCTAACTATTGGGTACTATGCTCACTACCTGGGTGATGGGATTAATCCCACCCCAACCCCACCATCGTGAAATATACCCATGTAACAAACCTGCACATGTATCCCTTGAATCTAAAATAAAAGTTGGCATTATTTAAAAAATGAAAAAATACATAAATAATTATAGGTAAAGTTCTCTGGGCATTCAAAGGAGGAAGAGATTCTTTCTTCCAAATGTCACTGGAATGCCTCCCTCCTTCCTCCATTATCTCAGAAGGTCGCTTACCTGCTAAAGAGCTTGAGTTTATAGTTACACAGACCCTTAGGTCCTTAGGTCCACTCCATAAAGAATCCTTCAGCAAGCTAATTAATCTCTTCGAGACCTGACTTCTTACAGCAATATATATAAAATGTCTGGTACATAATTAGTAATTCATGCATATTGATTTCTCATTAAAAGGCCCATTTAATAGAATATGAGGCTGATTGAATGCTGTTTTGGGGTGTTAGGAGAAAAGAAGGCCTGAAAAATCAGAGAGAATTTGCTCAGATGAAAATAATTCAGTTGAATTTATTAAAAGATAAACAGTAAATTGGAGAAAATAATAAGGATTATTCAAAACATATTACTCATGTTTAGTGACCTAAAAAATGTTAGTACTGTATGTGTAATCTATGATGAGAAAAATGTCAAACTTTGGAGTCTTCATTGTTTTCAATGATCACTCTGATTTTCATTTTTAAAATTATTTCAATATGTATGTGTGACCTTTTGTGAAAATACTCCCACAGGGATTGGGAATGCTGATTGTTTTGCTGTTTGTGATCATTAAGAATGGAAATGACTATTTCAGACCAGGAAAAGCAACCAAGTTCATGATGATGACTGTACAGTGTAGTATTATCAATCTATCTATCTATCTACCTATCTATCTATCTATCTAATATATATGTGGCTTATATCTATATGGTTTATATATATGATTATATATCTATATGGTTCATATATATGATTATATATCTATATGGTTTATATATATATGGTTTGTGTGTGTATACATATATATATAAACCACCCCGCACACAGTGACTTTTAGTAAAACGAAGTCTTTTGTTAGTGAGAATTTTTTTCCAATTATAAGAGAAGTAAGCATTTGAAAATTCAGTGATAGCACAGTAAAATGAAAAAAAAATGACAATAACAGAAAAGCTCAGGGAAATAACAAAAATATATTACTAAAATATTTATAGTGTAATATAAATACATTATTTTGTTTTTTATATACTTCATAAACTTATTTATATACTTTATACATTACATATTTTATATTACATATAATATATATTTATATAAGTGTATTATTTTACATATGATTATAAATATATAATTATATATAAATATACATTCATATATTATACTACTTTATATATTTATTTCTATATCATTTATATAGCTGATTTATGTTTATATATTTTATATTCTATATGCTTATTTTACTATTTTGCTCTTTATTATTTTTTTTTTAGTCTCCTTAAACACTGTTAACCTTTCAGATCATTGTTATGTTATCTCAAACTCACGGAATTCTAGTCTATGAACTGGCTAAGCTTATTCCCTCAAGTGTCAGATTGTCTAGGTTTTAATTCCATGTCTGCCATTTACAGCTTGATCTTGAGCAAGTTATGTAACATCTCTGCACCTCAGTTTCACATTCGAAAACTGGAATAACAATAATGCTTAGCTCACAGAGTCGTTTTAAGAATTAAAATAGTTTTTAAGTAAGAGCAGAAGACCTGAAAGGACCTGTGGCATGGAGAGTCGGCTATCATCACTAAGTTCTTAACTCCCCCAGACTGTGTTCTTTTGCTTGTCTCTTCATGGTATCTGGAGATTACTCTCTTCTTTCTAGCAAAGCTATTCATGAAACATGTAACATTTTATGTAGAATTGCTAGGTGTTTGCAGTTGGAGGGTTTCATGTTAGCCAAGCTTGGCATCTTGCTGAATATGGAATCCATTGAGAATATTTCTTATATCTACATTGGGACAGAACTTCTACCACTGTTAAAGGTAAAAGTTTATGTTAGTTTAACTTATTTTCTTTTACTGTGTGGACCTTTTACTATAGGCCCAGTATTTATTTATTTATGCCTGAAATTGATCCCCAATGTCCACATATTCAATAGAACTATTACACTGCATTTATTCTTAGGAATAACACGAGTTAATTTATAATGTATAGAATAACAGCGGCATCCACTAAAGATATTATGCTGACAAGATTACATTTAAAGTGTTAATGTGAGTGGTCAGAAAGTGCATGCTCTCTTCTGAATTCACATCAAAAGGGGAGTCAGAATCTTCATTGCAATTCACCCTGATTGAATGCTGAGAGCTTTCAAGCCCCACACTCTCCTTACCCTTCTGCCAACACTTGAAAGCTGGTAAGAAACCTAGGTGCTCCCTTCCTCCTTTAGGATGCCAGAAAGTTCAAATCTTTCAAGACCCCGCCAGTATGAGACAACCTGCACCCAAACCCCACCTTTTAATCTCATTAAAAATCAAAGCAGTCTCCTTTCCCTGTTCTTTCAAGCCATTGTTGGACCTGACTGGGAGTTTCTCTGCCCTCCTCATAAAACCTCATTATGGGAGTAATAATACTCTCTTGGCTTAGTTCAAATCCATTGTGTTGTATCCTGCAGTTTATTATCTGTTTGCAAATGACAATAATTTGCAAAGGAAATTATTTGCAAGTGTGGCATCATCTGCAAAATTTTAGGTGGGGAGTCCCCCAATATTTTTGAAGTGGCCACAGCATGTAGAGTAATTAGAGTGGGAAGAAATGATTCTAGGCAGCAAAGGATGAATCTAGTTTTGGTGGTAATGGTTCTGAAGCGATTTGGGTATATATAGTCAGTTGTCACAAATACAGTGGGAGATTGGGAGTGATGTCTGGGCAGGTGGTGCTTGGATTCATCAGCATACAGGTAGAATCGAGGCCTGGAGAAGATGAGATCACCGGGGGTAAACACAGTGAGAAGAAAAGAGGACCGGGTCCACTGCGTCAGCTGAAATCTACCTCTATATTATTCACTCCTCCCTTTTCAATGTGGACTTGATTCTTGATAATTTTTTGTTTTTTTCTTGTGCTTGACTTAACTTCAACCTAAATTGAAGTAACAGATTAATATTAATCTTTATCTTTTAAGTCAATCCTTAATAATCCTGGTGTCTACATCATACACAGGCAACTAAATTTAAAATTTCAGAGCTGTAACCCACACATTAGGAACTTTAAAATTTCCTTATGTGAATCCAATGTGCATCCAAGGTTCAGAAAACCACTGTAGGGGAACTGAAATTAGTAGAAGTATAGGATACACTTCTTCAGAAGAGAGCGTGCACTTTCTGACCTCTCATATTAACACTTTAAATGTAATCTTGTCAGCATAATATCTTTAGTGGGTGCCTCTGCAAGTATAGGATATACTTCTACTAGGTTTTGATTTTTAAAATTCTAAATGTATTTCACATCTTGTTTTGGAATGGATTTAAGGTATTTTATATGGCTAATTAATTATATGGTTAACTAAAATATAATTGCTGCCTTATCAATGAATTAACTTTTATCAAATTCAAATAGTAGGTCTTAATATGCCCATTTTATACTTGAGAAAATTGAGGCTTAGAGATCAAGTCACTTTCCAAATATACACAACCAGTGACTGACGGAGAAGTAATTTAAAACCAAGTTTCACTGTTCACTTCCATAAGTTAATTCACCTAACGGCATAGCTCAATGCTTCACAGGTTAGGAATCTAGGATTTTGAATATTTTTTTCATAAAGTACCTGGAACTTTCCCCATATTCAGTTTAACCTTCTCTCAAAATGCATGTAAAGTAACATTAAATTATAGCATTTCCAAATAAGGCATGATTTAACATGCATTTTAAAGAATTTGGAGGTGTTTGTGAAAAAGTGACCCATAGTGTAGGAATCTTATTATAAGGTAATTTTCCTTATTTTCAAGTAAAAGTTCAAATTTTTCTGCCAAACAGCCTTGGGCATTTAAAAATCTATTAGAATGTCTTCCCATATTCATATCTTCTATTTCTGAGAAACCATCATAGCTTTAGACAACTTTAGGAATAATTTTTGACCTCTTATAACAACAGAGTTGACCTTCTGGTTATTCTTCTCTCACTAGTAGGAAATCCCCAGTTGCTTTTTTATGAAACAGCTAAAAAACATTTAGTTCGACTGCCATCAAAATATCATCTATTCAATTGTTGTTACTCAACTCCAGTGCCCTTAAATTCTCTAAATCTGAGGATCATGATTTAAGAAGGGAAGATCAAGCTCTTCCTGGAACGTTTTCAGTGGAGGATTAGGTATAATAGTTTAGCATAATGAGATGATTCATGTGTTAGATTGAGTTTATAACTTTGCATCTTTATAAAAGTTTTACTTAGATTATAAAATCTCTTGGAAAACAATAAAAGTATAATTCTAGAAAAATACAGGAACCACATATTTCAAATAATTGGATTTTGGTTTAAAATAATGGTCAATTGGCTATTTCTGATTTTAAGAATGACTTAAATTGGGGGGGGGGCATATATTTCTTTAGACCATAGAATAAATGTGCTGTAAATAATTTTTCTCTCATAAAAGGTTTCTCAGTCCAGAGTTGAGTATCAAAGGCAAAAATGGTACACTGAAAGTGTTTGAAATTGTTCAAATTAAGAGAAAAGTTTCTTCAGCAGAAAGGTATGAGAGACAAATAAAAAATAAAAAATTGTAAAAAATAAAGAGAAAACCTTTCTTGTTTTTTTTCCAAATGCGATTTTTCCAAATTTCTTCAGAATGTTTCAGAAATCTTTAACCTCCTCTGAGATAGAAAAGCTAAGAATATTAAGTCGCTAGAAGTTAAGAAATTCAATACTAGAGGTTGTGCTGAGCGAAGAGTCGTGTTGATGAATTTGGTGCTACTACAAAATCCTGGATCGAGGGCATTATCTTGATTTGTCTAAATTGTGATTCCCTCTGTCTGCCACTGATTGGTCCAGGAGCCTTAGGGCTGAGCCAATTGGTGCATAGTGTCACCTGGACATGTGAATTGGTTTAAATGCTTCAAAGAGTGCTCGGAAGGGAAGAAGCAGTAATAGTTATAGTTTCTTTTTTTTTTTTCTTGAGATGGAGTCTCACTCTGTTGCCCAGGCTGGAGTGCAGTGGCCCGATCTCGGATCACTGCAACCTCCACCTCCCGGGTTCAAGCGATTCTCCTGCCTCAGCCTCCCGAGTAGCTGGGATTACAGGCACACGCCACCATTCCCAGCTGGTTTCTGCATTTTTAGTAGAGATGGGGTTTCACCATGCTGGCCAGGCTGGTCTCGAACTCCTGACCTCATGATCTGCCTGCCTCAGCCTCTCAAAGTGTTGGAATTACAAGCGTGAGCCACCACACCTGGCCTGCAATCTTTCTTTCCATACTTTTTTTATATATAGAAATAAGGCCTAGAATTTTTTTTAGCTATCTTCTACCAGCATGTTGATGTTGTCAACACACAGAGAGAGCAGAGAAGAAAATCTAGAGAAATGGAGTTGGAACCTTGACTAAATCATGATTGATCGTTCTCAATCAGTGAACATTTTAGTTATATTCTCTATTATTTCAGACAATTTAAATTAGATTTTTCTGTTACTTGTGTCCAAAGCATGACTTTTGGATATAATGTCACTGTGTTTCCACAGCTTAGCTGTATAAAATATGAGCCAAAATGCCTTCCCTGAGCAATTTGTAGATTGCTTTCTTACATTGACTATTGCTGTAGAGAATACACCTTACAAGTTACCCGATTTTTTCTTCATTAATGATAGTATTTTTCTTCATATTTAAAAATACAATAATTTTAGTGCATATTGATTGCTGCATAACCGCCAAGAATATGTGTGTCCTTTCACATACAGATTTAATTCATTTTTTAAGTTTAGAAATTTTTCTTCTAGAATACATATAAATACATTTCATTTCTTTTTTCTCAATTATGTATACTTTAGATCTTCTTTTCCTAATATAGCTATACATTTTTCAATTCTTTTAAAATTATGATGTAAATAAATTAGAAATTAATAACAAATGTAGAAAACAACAATACTGCTACACAGTTACTTCAAATTTTAAAAAATCCTTAAAACAATTTTTAGAATAAAAATAAATTCAAATATAAAATATTTAGAAAATAACAATAGCAATAACAATATATAGTAACCCATGGGTAGAAGAAGTATCCAAAAGTAGAAGAACTGATTCAGAATCTTAAATATACATTAAGAACAAAACATTAAAAATGAATAAAAATTTAAATGAGAGATTTAGAAAAGAGAAAAAACCCAACTTAAACAATTATGAAAGACTATGTTATTAAAAATAAAATATAAATTTATAAATAAAATCAGAAAAAAGTAATAAAATAAAATTCTACAGACTAATAAGTGAAATCAATAGTCGGCCTTATCAGCAAGCACTGGATAACAGTACTGCCAAAAAAAAAAAAAAAAAAAAAAAAGAACTGGCTCTATTAGAAAAGCAATGATAATTTAACATAGGAGAGGTCAGCCTAATGAAGAAAAAGGAGAAATACTGTAATGAAGCAATAAAGTACAGAGTAAAGTCAATTATGACATACTACTTTATACAATTCTATGAAAAAATGTTGAAAACCTTGATGAAGCTGAGGGGCAAATAAAATATAAATAACTGAATTGAAAGTTTAAATGTCTCACATTGCTAAAGATGATACCATGAAGAATTTTGTCAAATCTTCAAGAGACAATGCCAATTTTATTTTCATATCTTATTGTGAAAAGGAAACATCTTCACATAAAAACAACACAGAAGCATTCTGGTAAACTTCGTTCTGATCTGTACATTTATCTCACAGAATTGAAACTTTCTTTTGATTGATCAGTTTGGAAGCACTCTTTTTGTAGAATCTGCAAGTGGACTTTTGGGGCGCTGTGAGGCCTGTGTTGAAAAAGGAAATATCTTCACATAAAAACTAGACAGAAGCATTCTGACAAACTTCCTTGTCATCTGTGCATTCATCACAGAGAGTTAAACCTTTCTTTTAATTGAGCAGTTTTGAAACGCTCTTTTTGTAGAATCTGCAACTGGATATGTGGTGAGCTTTCTGGCCTATAGTGGAAAAGGGAATGTCTTCACAAAAAAACTAGACAGAAGTATTATGAGAAACAACTTTGTGGTGTGTGCATTCCTCTCACAGAGTCGAAACTTTATTTTGACTGGGCAGTTTTGAAACGCTCTTTTTGTAGAATCTGCAAGTGGACACTTGAGGCACTTTGAGGCCTATTTTGGGAAAGGAAATATCTTCAAATAAAAACTAGATAGAAGCATTCTGAGAAACTTTTTTGTGGTTTGTGCATTCATCTCACAGAATTGCAACTTTCTTTTGATTGAGCAGTTTTGAAACACTCTTTTTTACAATCTGCAAGTAGATATTTTGAGTGCTTTGAGGTTTATTGTGGAAAAGGAAACATCTTCTTATTAAGACTAGAAAGAAACATTCTGAGAAACTTTTTCT
>JAKFGR010000206.1:0-24014 GCA_021498465.1 Hylobates pileatus
AATTATTTCTTCCAAAATACTTTTCTAGGTGATCACAGAGGTGTAGTTTTAGAGGTGTAGTTGTAGAAGTTTATTAACAAAAAGCAGAAAATGTCCCCAGACACACATGAAACTAGATCATGACATGTCTTTTCTAAAATTTTTATCGGAAAGTACAAAAGAAAGAAAGGATATTTCGAGTTCCAATAAATCACAGGCTATTTGTTTTATCCAAGACTCAATTTTATATCCACATATTTATGATTAACCAAATTCTTTTACATAGTCTTTCATTTTTTGTCAATCCTCACAGAACATATGCATTCTGATTTCCTTGGTACCCAGGAAAGAGTGTATTTTTTCTATACTTTACAGTACATACCATTTATAACATTTTGAAGGTGTATCTCAATGTCAAAGGTAACTACTATTTCTGTTTCTTGCCATTTTATTGTTTCATATTGCCTCTCTCAGGTTTGGAACCATCTGGAAATGATAAATTATCATATATGTAGCAAGAATTATGATATCATATAAGAGATCAGGAATCATTCATATATAATTCTAATATGATTAAAATATTAGGATGGGGTCGGGCATGGAGGCTTACGTCTGTAATCCTAGCACTTTGGGAGGCTGAGGCAGGCAGATCACTTGAGGCCAGGAGTTTGGGACTAGTCTGTCCAATATGGTGAAACCCCGTCTCTATTAAAAACACAAAAATTAGCCAGGCGTGGTGGCGGATGCCTGTAATCCCAGCCACTCCGAAGGCTGAGGCAGGAGAATCGCTTGAACCTGGGAGGTGGAGGTTGCAGTAAGCTGAGATCTGGCCATTGCACTATTGCACTCCAGGCTGGGGGACGAGCGAAACTCTGTCTCAAAAAAAAATAAAGATAATGATAAAAAATTTGGAAAAATGTGGAAGAAACCAAATGGATTTCTAGTTCAACCGAATCGTAATTATTTAGTGTCTAGTTTTTGCAAGAAACCATATATTTCATGTCCACAACCAGGGCCACAGTCCCAGCTCCCAAGTGTGGGTGTTTCCTAAGCAAATTGAAGAACACAGGCATTAAAGTGCATTAAATTAATCACCCTTTCTCTCTCTCTCTCTCTCTCTCTTTTTTTTTTTAAGACGGAGGCTCGCAGTGTTGCCCAGGCCAGAGTGCAGTGGCGCGATCTCCGCCCACCACAACCTCTGCCTCCCGGGTTCAAGTGATTCTCCTGCCTGAGCCACACCAGTACCTGGGACTACAGGCGCGTGCCACCATGCCTAGCTAATTTTTGTATTTTTAGTAGAGACGGGGTTTCACTATGTTGGCCAGGCTGGTCTCCAACTCCTGATCTCAGGATCCGCCCGCCCCCACCTCCCAAAGTGCTGGGATGCGTGAGCCACCACGCCTGGCCGCTACTTTTTCTTTTCTTTGGGTGTGTGTGTGTGTGTGTGTGTGTGTGTGTCTTTTTTTTTTTTTTTTTTTTTGGGTGTATGTGTGTGTGAGATGGAGTTTCGCTCTTGTTGCCCAGGCTGGAGTGCAATGGTGCGATCTCAGTTCAGTGCAATCCCCGCCTCAGCAGGAGAGCAGGAATCTTCAGCAATCCACTGGCGGATCTGCAGCCATTGTGCGCGCCTGGCCTTCCCATGTCTTTTGTGCGCGCGCCTCTCCTTCCAGTACCTATCCCGCGAGCGTCCCCCAGCCTCCCGCCATTGCCAGCAGGTGCTGAGACCGCTACATTGCACTCCACCTTGGGGGACAAGAGCGAAACTTCGTCTCAAAATTTTAAAAAAAGGATGAAAATTTTGGAAAAATATGGAAGAAACCAAATGGATTTCTAGCTCAACTAAATCGTAATTATTCAGTGTCTATTTTTTGCAAGAAACCATATATTTCATGTCCACAATCAGGGCCACAGTCCCAGCTCTCAAGTATGGGTGTTTCCTAAGCAAATTGAAGAATACAGGCATAAAAGTGCAGTAAATTAATAAACCTTTTTCTCTCCGTCTCTCTCTCTCTTTTTTTTTTTTTTTTTTTTTTTGAGACGGAGGTTCGCACTGTCACCCAGGCTGGACTGCAGTGGCGAGATCTCGGGTCACTGCAAGCTCTGCCTCCCGAGTTCACGCCATTCTCCTGCCTCAGCCTCCTGAGTAGCTGGGACTACAAGCGCCTGCCACCAAGCCCAACTAATTTTTTGTATTTTTAGTAGAGACGGGGTTTCACCGTGTTAGCCAGCATGGTCTCGACCTCCTGACCTCGTGATCCGCCCGCCTTGGCCTCCCAAAGTGCTGGGATTACAGGCGTGAGCCACCGCCCCCAGCCCCGGCCTACATAATCATTCAGAAAAAGAAGCAAATGGACTTCTCCCCAACTCATTGTGAATTTAGTATAAGCTTAATACGAAACCAGACATAAATATACAAGGAGGCAAAAGTATAGACTAACTTCTTACGGATATATATGCAAAAATGCGAAATAAAATATTAGCAAATAATCCAGAAATGGATTAAACATGTATCACGACCAAGTTGGGTTTTCCTAGGAAACTAAGATGATGTAATAAAAGAAAAAACTATTAAAGTAGTACAAACTGTCAAAGGAAAAAACCTGTATGATCATTGCAACGGGTTCATTTGCAACATAATGTAACTTTTTTGTTAAGTCTTTTTGGCTGTAAGTTTATTCAATGCCAAATAATCCTCTCCAATCTTACTGACGTGGCTGACCACGTCCACGACCAAATCTGCCTCTAAACTGGAATTCGGTTGCTGACCCAGCCCCAGTCCCAGCCTCGGCTTTCTTGTCGGCACCAGGGGGCACAGCACTCCCTCTGTAGGTATCTCTGTGGGCCTCCCCTCTTGTGAGTCTTGCAGGTCGCTCACCCTCCAGACCTTTAGGCCGAGGTCTGCCAGTCCCTGGACGGCTGTGGCATAGGGTGGCAGGCACAATCTCCGGGGGCAGATGAAGGTAATCATGGAGATACTGGATACCCTCATTGGTAAGGTACGAGCAGACATCTCTCCAGGCAAATTGTTCCTTCACGTAGTAGCCTCGGGACTACGTGACATGAAGGTTGGGCACATCTTCTTTTTTTTTTCTTTTTGACATGAATCTCACTCTGTCGCCCAGGCTGGAGTGCAGGGGTGCGATCTGGGCTCACTGCAACCTCTGCCCCCTGGGTTCAAGCAATTCTCCTGCCTCAGCCTCCGGATTAGCTGGGATTACAGGCACGCACCACCACACCCAGCTAATTTTTTATATTTTTGGTAGAGACAGGGTTTCATCATGTTGGCTAGGCTGGTCTCAAACTTCTGACCTCAAGTGATCCACCTGCCTTGGCCTCCCAAAGTGCTGGGATTAGAGGCATGAGCCACCGTGGCCGGCCTGTCCTAGTCTTTATATGCCCATATATTTGAGCCCTTCTTGACTAGGTTCCCAGAGAATTGGTGCTTGGCTTGCCTGGACATGGAATAAACGTTTATTGATAAATAAATGTTGTGCCCACAATGACTTGCCTCATAACTTTTTAGTAGTCAGGATCCTCCCACAGTAGACTCTTGTAACTACAAGAATATTTTTTTGTTGGTGTTGCACGTAGAGTTTCCTGTAAAATGGCTTCCAAGATATTTTTCATTTCTAGTAAAGAATCTGTGAGTTGATTTTTAAGTAGTATTATGTCTACCTTATGTGGAAGGTAAGAGATAGCCCTTTGTTTTCCTCAGGAGGTTTTAATTATATGATCTCCTTGTAGAAGTAAAGGAAACTCTGGAGCTTCCTGTGTGGCTGTGAATGTATCATTAGCTTTGGGCAGGGCTCCCAGAGCTGTGAACCCTGTCCTGAGGAGCACTGGGACATTCTAGTGAGCATTCAGGCCACCCAGATTGCAGCCTCGTAAATGAAGGGTTTATTTCTCTGATGAGAGTGGTTTGTGTCTTCACCCAAATAATATTTTAATATTAAATTATGACAAGTATTTTAAATTTTAAAGTAGGTATATATAAATTGTATGATTTTAAAAATAATTTCAATAATTGTTTAAAAAAGTAATTTTAATACATTTCAATAATTTATTTTAGACTCAAGGGTACACCTGTATGATCATTGCAACGGGTTCATTTGCAACATAATGTAACTTTTTTTTTAAGTCTTTTTGGCTGTAAGTTTATTCAATGCAAATAATCCTCTCCAATTTTACTGATGTGGCTGACCACGTCCACGACCAAATCTGCCTCTAAACTGGAATTGGTTGCTGACCCAGCCCCAGTCCTCAGCTTTCTTGTCGGCACCAGGGGCACAGCACTCCTCTGTAGGTATCTCTGTGGCCTCCTCTTGTGAGTCTTGCAGGTCGCTCACCCTCCAGACCTTTAGGCCGAGGTCTGCCAGTCCCTGGACGGCTGTGGCATAGGGTGGCAGGCACAATCTCCGGGGGCAGATGAAGGTAATCATGGAGATACTGGATACCCTCATTAGTAAGGTACGAGCAGACATCTCTCCAGGCAATTGTTCCTTCAATGTAGTAGCCTCGGGACTGACATGAAGGTTGGGCACATCTTTTTTTTTTTTCTTTTTGACATGAATCTCACTCTGTCGCCCAGGCTGGAGTGCAGGGCGATCTGGGCTCACTGCAACCTCCTGGGTTCAAGCAATTCTCCTGCCTCAGCGTCCTGATTAGCTGGGATTACAGGCACGCACCACCACACCCAGCTAATTTTTTATATTTTTGGTAGAGACAGGGTTTCATCATGTTGGCTAGGCTGGTCTCAAACTTCTGACCTCAAGTGATCCACCTGCCTTGGCCTCCCAAAGTGCTGGGATTAGAGGCATGAGCCACCGTGGCCGGCCTGTCCTAGTCTTTATATGCCCATATATTTGAGCCCTTCTTGACTAGGTTCCCAGAGAATTGGTGCTTGGCTTGCCTGGACACGGAATAAACGTTTATTGATAAATAAATGTTGTGCCCACAATGACTTGCCTCATAACTTTTTAGTAGTCAGGATCCTCCCACAGTAGACTCTTGTAACTACAAGAATATTTTTTTGTTGGTGTTGCATGTAGAGTTTCCTGTAAAATGGCTTCCAAGATATTTTTCATTTCTAGTAAAGAATCTGTGAGTTGATTTTTAAATAGTATTATGTCTACCTTATGTGGAAGGTAAGAGATAGCCCTTTGTTTTCCTCAGGAGGTTTTAATTATATGATCTCCTTGTAGAAGTAAAGGAAACTCTGGAGCTTCCTGTGTGGCTGTGAATGTATCATTAGCTTTGGGCAGGGCTCCCAGAGCTGTGAACCCTGTCCTGAGGAGCACTGGGACATTCTAGTGAGCATTCAGGCCACCCAGATTGCAGCCTCGTAAATGAAGGGTTTATTTCTCTAATGAGAGTGGTTTGTGTCTTCACCCAAATAATATTTTAATATTAAATTGTGACAAATATTTTAAATTTTAAAGTAGGTATATATAAATTGTATGATTTTAAAAATAATTTCAATAATTGTTTAAAAAAGTAATTTTAATACATTTCAATAATTTATTTTAGACTCAAGGGGTACACCCACAGGTTTGTTGCATGGGTATGTTGCATGATGCTGAGGTTTGGGGTACGGATCCCGTCACCCAGGTAGTGAGCATAGTTTTTCAACTCATGCCCATCCCTCATTCCCTTCTTCCAATTAGTATGATTACAACTAAGAATTTTACTTTTACAGCTCTAATTTAATACATATTAATCTAGACCTGGCAATAAATATTCTGCTCTAAGAAAGGTTTTATGTTAAATAACATGGTAGTTAGTCCCTTCAAAATAAAAAATTTCGATTTAAGAATACCAGCACGGGCCCGGCGTGGTGGCTCACGCTTGTAATCCCAGCACTTTGGGAGGCCGAGGGCAGATCATCTGAGGTCAGGAGTTCGAGACCAGCCTGGCCAACAGGGTGAAACCTATCTCTACTAAAAATACAAAAATTAGCCAGACGTGGTGGCAGGTGCCCGTAATCCCAGCTACTTGGGAGGCTGAGGGAGGAGAAGCGCTTGAACCCGGGAGGGAGAGGTTGTAGTGAGCCAAGATCATGCCGTCGCACTCCAGACTGGGGGAGAAGAGCAAGACTTCGTCTCAAAAACAAAAAGTATACCAGCACTGATGACAGCATTGGACAAGTAGACAAATCTAGAAGGGGCAGGTTGAGCTGTGTAGTTTTAGTGTTGTTACAGTTTGTTTATATGTTGTGAAATATTCATTGAGATCAAAATATGGCATTCCTAACTTGTGTTATGTGGAGGCCACATAGAGTGGCAGAAGTGAAGTGGGGTTTGAATTCAGACCATTGTTCCTCAAGAATGAATTGAGCTGGAGAGAATTACTTGCAATCTCTGATCCTTAGTTCCTTCATCTAGACATACCCACCTGGGATCGTGTGAAGATTCAGTGAACTGTAAGAGGTACCTGCCTGGGAGAGGCTCAAGGCCTTCAATGCCTTTCCCTGTTATTTTGGGAGTAGTGCATCTGTTTTGGTGTTTTTAAGAAACACTGTTTGACAAATACACGAGGCATACTTCATGGACTATTGTTGTTTCAGATTATTCTTAGAACACAGAGGCAGGATCCACAGTGTTTTTATGAGGAGAGCTACTTTTTATTCCCCCAAACCTTGGCTTTCCTGGATTAGAGGTCTCAGTGATGTGTGCTGATGTGACACCCTTGAGCAAAGTTGGAGAAGAGATAGTGGTAATTTCCACCACTTCCCCTTCTCCAAGACACTGGAAGTGCTATGAACTGTGCTCCTTAGCTCCTCTGCTCTGTAATCTCTGCCCGGGGTCTCTAGAGGGGCTCTAGGAGGAGTGTCAGCCAGTGATTCCTCCGTCTTGACCAGGTAGGGACCCAGGATCTTCTGGTGAATTCTGATTTGTTTTTTTATGAGCCTGAGGGTCATTTTAGGAATTTGTGGAAGCATTTGTGATTGTCTCAATGGTTGGTGGGTGCTATAGGCATTTATTTAATAGGTAGGGCCCATGGAATTCAAGGCTTAGTGCAGTGACAGTTCTGTAAAATAGAACTTTTCCTATGATCTACACAGCTTTAGAATATCTTTTTTTTTTTTCTTTTTGACATGAATCTCACTCTGTCGCCCAGGCTGGAGTGCAGGGGTGCGATCTGGGCTCACTGCAACCTCTGCCTCCCAGGTTCAAGCAATTCTCCTGCCTCAGCCTCCCGAGTAGCTGGGACCACCAAGCCCAACTAATTTTTGTATTTTTAGTAGAGACGGACATTCACCATGTTGGCCAGGCTGGTCTCCAACTCCTGATCTCAGGATCCACCTGCCTTGGCCTCCCAAAGTGCTGGGATTAGAGGCATGAGCCACCGTGGCCGGCCTGTCCTAGTCTTTATATGCCCATATATTTGAGCCCTTCTTGACTAGGTTCCCAGAGAATTGGTGCTTGGCTTGCCTGGACACGGAATAAACGTTTATTGATAAATAAATGTTGTGCCCACAATGACTTGCCTCATAACTTTTTAGTAGTCAGGATCCTCCCACAGTAGACTCTTGTAACTACAAGAATATTTTTTTGTTGGTGTTGCATGTAGAGTTTCCTGTAAAATGGCTTCCAAGATATTTTTCATTTCTAGTAAAGAATCTGTGAGTTGATTTTTAAATAGTATTATGTCTACCTTATGTGGAAGGTAAGAGATAGCCCTTTGTTTTCCTCAGGAGGTTTTAATTATATGATCTCCTTGTAGAAGTAAAGGAAACTCTGGAGCTTCCTGTGTGGCTGTGAATGTATCATTAGCTTTGGGCAGGGCTCCCAGAGCTGTGAACCCTGTCCTGAGGAGCACTGGGACATTCTAGTGAGCGTTCAGGCCACCCAGATTGCAGCCTCGTAAATGAAGGGTTTATTTCTCTAATGAGAGTGGTTTGTGTCTTCACCCAAATAATATTTTAATATTAAATTGTGACAAATATTTTAAATTTTAAAGTAGGTATATATAAATTAGTATAATTACAACTAAGAATTTTACTTTTACAGCTCTAATTTAATATATATTGATCTAGACCTGGCAATAAATATTCTGCTCTAAGAAAGGTTTTATGTTAAATAACATGGTAGTTAGTCCCTTCAAAATAAAAAATTTTGATTAAGAATACCAGCACGGGCCCGGCGCGGTGGCTCATGCTTGTAATCTCAGCACTTTGGGAGGCCGAGGGCGGATCATCTGCGGTCAGGAGTTCGAGACCAGCCTGGCCAACATGGTGAAACCTATCTCTACTAAAAATACAAAAATTCGCCAGATGTGGTGGCAGGTGCCCGTAATCCCAGCTACTCGGGAGGCTGAGGGAGGAGAAGCGCTTGAACCTGGGAGGGAGAGGTTGCAGTGAGCCAAGATCATGCCGTCGCACTCCAGACTGGGGGAGAAGAGCAAGACTTCGTCTCAAAAACAAAAAGTATACCAGCACTGATGACAACATTGGACAAGTAGACAAATCTAGAAGGGGCAAGTTGAGCTGTGTAGTTTTAGTGTTGTTACAGTTTGTTTATATGTTGTGAAATATTCATTGAGATCAAAATGTGGCGTTCCTAACTTGTGTTATGTGGAGGCCACATGGAGTGGCAGAAGTGAAGTGGAGTTTGAATTCAGACCGTTGTTCCTCAAGAATGAATTGAGCTGGAGGGAATTACTTGCAATCTCTGATCCTTAGTTCTTCATCTAGACATACCCACCTGGGATCGTGTGAAGATTCAGTGAACTGTAAGAGGTACCTGCCTGGGAGAGGCTCAAGGCCTTCAGTGCCTTTCCCTGTTATTTTGGGAGTAGTGCATCTGTTTTGGTGTTTTTAAGAAACACTGTTTGACAAATACATGAGGCATACTTCATGGACTATTGTTGTTTCAGGTTATTCTTAGAACACAGAGGCAGGATCCACAGTGTTTTTATGAGGAGAGCTACTTTTTATTCCCCCAAACCTTGGCTTTCCTGGATTAGAGGTCTCAGTGATGTGTGCTGATGTGACACCCTTGAGCAAAGTTGGAGAAGAGATAGTGGTAATTTCCACCACTTCCCCTTCTCCAAGACACTGGAAGTGCTATGAACTGTGCTCCTTAGCTCCTCTGCTCTGTAATCTCTGCCCGGGGTCTCTAGAGGGGCTCTAGGGAGGAGTGTCAGCCAGTGATTCCTCCGTCTTGACCAGGTAGGGACCCAGGATCTTCTGGTGAATTCTGATTTGTTTTTTTATGAGCCTGAGGGTCATTTTAGGAATTTGTGGAAGCATTTGTGATTGTCTCAATGGTTGGTGGGTGCTATAGGCATTTATTTAATAGGTAGGGCCCATGGAATTCAAGGCTTAGTGCAGTGACAGTTCTGTAAAATAGAACTTTTCCTATGATCTACACAGCTTTAGAATATCTTTTTTTTTTTTTTTCTGAGACCGAGTCTTACTCTGTCACCCAGGACAGAGTGTAGTGGTGTGATCCCAGCTCACTGCAACCCAGGTTCAAGCGATTGTCCTGCCTCAGCCTCCCAAGTAGCTGGAATTAAGAGGTGTGCCACCACGCTCGGCTAATTTTTGTATTTTTAGTAGAGGCGGAGTTTCATCATGTTGACCAGGCTGTTCTCGAACTCCTGACCTCAGGTGATCCATCCACCTCTGCCTCCCAAAGTGCTGGGATTACACGCATGAGCCATTGCGCCTGGCCTAGAATATCTTGCTGAATAATTTATGCAGATAGAAAAAAACTGTTTAAGGCTGAACCTATAACTGAATTTCATTTTGCATAAAGAATTTTTTAAATGTAATTTTAGTATAAATGGAAATTTCAGGAAATGGAATTAGTCTAGACTTTGAAGGGAAATTATCTCATTTTGTTCTTAGTTTCACTAAGTGTATTACTAGTCTTGGTTCTCTCAAGAAACAGAACCAATAGGAGATATATACATATATATAGATGTCTTCAGTAGGAAAGAGATATATATATTTGTATAGATAGTATATTTATCCAATATATATGATTGTATCACGTGCATCCTATTGGCTCTGTTTCTCTGAAGAAAATATAAGTACTGGACGGGCGCGGTGGCTCACGCCTGTAATCCCAGCCCTTTGGGAGTGCCGAGGCGGGCGGATCATGAGGTCAGGAGATCGAGACTATCCTGGCTGGCTAACTTCTGTATTTTTAGTAGAGACAGTGTTTCACCGTCTTGGCCAGGCTGGTCTCGGACTGCTGACCTCATGAACCACCTGCCTCAGCCTCGCAAAGTGTTGGGATTACAGGCCTAAGGCACCGTGCTCGGCCGTATTTATTTATTTAATTATTTAGAGACAAAGTCTTGTTCTGTCACCCAGGCTGGAGTGCAGTGGCGCCAACTCAGCTCACTGCAGCCTCCGCCTCTGAGGTTTAAGCAATTCTCATGCCTCAGCCTCCTGAGTAACTTGGACTACAGGTACGCAACACCACGCAGGAGTATTTTTTTCTATTTTTTTGTAGAGACATGGTTTCACCATGTTGACCAGGCTGGTCTCGAACTCCTGACCTTAGGTGACCTGACAGGCTCGTCCTTTCAAACTACTGGGATTATAGGCACGAGCCACCGCGCCCGGCCTCTCACTACATTTAAATGATGCCGTGGCTCATTCACCATGTTAGCCAGGATGGTCTCGATCTCCTGACATCGTGATCAGCCCGCCTCGGCCTACCAAAGTGCTGGGATTAAAGGCGTGAGCCACCGCACCTGGCCGAGACTCTGTCTTCAAAAAAAGGCTGGGCGCGGTGGCACTTTGGGAGGCAGAGGCGGGCGGATCACGAGGTCAGGAGTTGGAGACCAGCCTGGCCAACATAGCGAAACCCCGTCTCTACTAAAACTACAAAAAATTAGCCAGGCGTGGTGGCAGGTGCCTGCAGTCCCAGCTACTCCGGAGGCTGAGGCAGGAATGCCTAGCTCCGTCCGCCTCACTACTGTCAATTTCCATGGGCGTGGGTGGAGGGCTGGAACTGGCTCCAGAAATGCTTCCGTCCATGCTTGCAGCTGGGAAGGGTGCAGCAATCAGCCAGAGGACCTGGGCTGAGTCCCAGAAGTAGAAAAAGGTGGGAGGAAGGGGAAATGAAGAGACGGACAGGAGGGGGCCTGGTGGTCTGTGCTGCATCCCAAACACAGGAGCTGTAGAGGGGGCTCCTGCAGCAGAAGCTATGGGGGCCACTAGGCCCAGGCCGTCTTGGGGCTTGTGTCTCTCCTGCTGTGCATCCATACTGGGTGCTTCAGAAACAGAAGGCAGACCAGAAGCCCCTGTTGCAAGTGAGCACGAAGTGTAGGAAGGCCTTGAGGGTCTGCAGTCCGAGATGGCCTTGGCCTCAACCTGCAGTGCACTGTTGATCTGCTGGAACGCAGCCTTCTCCCGGTCCAGGTCTTCAGCAGCGACCCGGAACCCCAGCTCTAAGGGAGGTGGCATCTTCAGAGGCTCCCCTCGCCTGCGTGGCAGCAGGGGAAACTTGCGTCCACGGGGCCTAGAGGCCTGGGATCTGGGGGAGCCATTCCTGGGGGCGAGGGTCTGCCCTGGTGCACACTGAGTGTGACCCGAAGAGACAGCCTGAGGTCCGTCCTCACTGACCTTCTTTGAGGAACTGAGGGTTGGCTGGCAGTGGGATGAGGCTGGCCCCCTCCTCCGCTTTAGCCACGGGAAGCCTCCCGTGGAGCTGTAGGAGCTCGAGATGGCGTTTCGTTTGGTGCATGAGCTGGTGCAGGAGGTCTGGGATCTCTGCTTATCACTGACTTCTGACCTCTGGGCATGGAGGACTCTCTGCAGAGGCCCGGGCCTGGACAAGAAGGGAGAGAGGCCTCCATTGTCCCGCAGGGGCCGAAATGCACACCGTGCATCCCCGGTGACCTCGGGGACCCTTCCGTGATCATCAAATCCTTGGACTCTGGGGTCCTTGTCCTGCTCAGGCATCCCTGCCCTGCTCTCCTTGAGGGCCCTCAACACTACCTTCCCTGGTCACGAGTCTGGGGACAGCCGGGTGTTGTGGGCCCCAAAGGGGTGACTTCCTGCTCCTGGGCCCACAGAGAGTCCTTGTGCTCAGTGCAGTGGCTGAGCTGGAGGATGCCCTGGAATTCGGAGCACACAGCACTGGCTTGCTGATCCCGGAAGGAACACAGGGCTTGCAGGATCACGGAAGGATTGTCTTGACACCACTGATGCGAAGTGTCCCGGTGCTTGTAAGATGGCCTGCCACTCAGACCAGGGGCAGGAGCAACGGGGAGATCCCACAAGCAAAGTGAACTGGGGGATGGGCTGAACGGGCTCCAGGCAATTGAGCCCTACTGGCAGGTCCTCGGCCCGGGCCCAGACAGGAATAAGGGGCACAGAGTGCCCAGGTAACCGCTCCTGGGAGCAGTGGGGATCGGTCGGATGCTTCAGCTCTCCAGAGGTGGGCTCTGAGCGTCCTCGTCGAGCTACCAACTTGGCCAAAGGCTAAGCCAGCAATGAGCTGTGTTGCCGGCCAATGCGCCTTTTAAACCTGAGGGAGTGGGTGCGTGTGCACATAATGGCACCAGTGACAGAGCGATCTTTATGTGGCCGGGCAACGTGCCTAGGAAACCTGAGGGAGTGGCTGCGTGTGCACATAATGGCGCCAGTGACAGAGCGACCTTAACGCAGCAAGGTACGCGCGCAACGCACTTGCTGGCAATGGCGGGAGGCGGACGTGGGGGGGCATGCAATAGGTACTGGAAGGAGAGAGGCGGGCACAAAGGACGCAGGAAGAACAGGTACCAACAATGGCTGCAGATCTGCCCGTGGATCGCTGAAGATTCCTGTTCTCCTGCTCAGGCGGGGATTGCAGTGAGCTGAGATCGCACCATTGCACTCCAGCCTGGACAACAAGAGCGAAACTTTGTCACAGACACACACACACACACACACACACACACACACACACACAAGAAAGAAAGAAAAAATAGTGGCCAGGTGTGGCGGCTCATGCATCCCAGCACTTTGGGAGGTCGGGGCGGGCGGATCAGATCAGGAGTTGGAGACCAGCCTGGCCAACATAGTGAAACCCTGTCTCTAGTAAAAATACAAATTTAGTCAGACATGGTGGCACGCGCCTGTAGTCCCAGCTACTCGGGCGGCTGAGACAGGAGAATCACTTGAACCCGGAGGCAGGGCAGGGATCGTGATGCGCTGAGATCGCGCCACTGCACTCCAGCCTGGGCAACAGAGCCAGACTCTGATTTTTTTTTTTTTTTTTTTTTTTTTGAGACAGAGTCTCCCTCTGTCGCCCAGGCTGGATTTCCAGTGGCCTGATCTCGGCTCACCGCAAGCTCCGCCTACCGGGTTCATGCCATTCTTTGGCCTCAGCCTCTGGAGTAGCTGGGACTACAGGCGCCCGCCACCACACCTGGCTAATTTTTTGTATTTTTAGTACGGACGGGGTTTCACCGTGTTAGCCAGGATGGTCTCGATCACCTGACCTCGTGATCGACCTGTCTTAGCCTACCAAAGTGCTGGGATTAAAGGCCTAGCCACGGCGCCCAGCCGAGACTCTTCTGTCTTACAAAAAAAGGCCGGGCGCAGTGGCACTTTGGGAGGCAGAGGCTGTTGTAAATAGGATTGCCTTCTTAATTTCTTTCCTAGACCACTATTGGTGTATAAAATGCTGCTGATTTTTGTATGTTGATTTTGTATCCTGCAAATGACTGTACTAATTTTTTTATCAAGTCTAGAGTTTTCTGGTGGAGCCTTTACATGTTTCTAAATCCAAGATCACATCTTCATCAGACAAGGATAATTTGACGTCCTCTTTTCCAGTGTGGGTGGCTTTTATTTTCTCTTGCATGTTTGTGTGATGTCTAATAAAAGTCGTGAGAACGGGCATCCTCATCTTGTTACTGTTTACAAAGGAAATGCTTTTCACTTTTCCCCATTCTGTAGTAGGTTAGCTATGGCTTTGTCGTATACAGCTTTTATTATTTTCAGGTATGTTTTTGTTTGTTTGTTTGTTTGTTTTTGTTTTTTGAGGCAGAGTCTCACTCTTGCCGCCCAGGGTGGAGCACAATGGTGTGATCTTGGCTCACTGCTACCTCCACCTCCTGGGTTCAAGCAATTCTCCTGCCTCAGCCGAGATCTCGGCTGACTGCAACCTCCACCTCCTGCGTTCAAGTAATTCTCCTGTCTCAGCCTCCCGAGTAGCTGGGACTACAGGCACATGTCACAACGCCCGACTAATTTTTGTATTTTTAGTAGAGATGGGATTTTGCTATATTGGTCGGGCTGGTCTCGAACTCCTGACCTCAGGTGATCGACCTGTCTTAGCCTCCCAAAGTGCTAGGATTACAGGTGTACATTTATTTATTTATTTGAGACAGAATCTTGCTCTGTATTTATTAATTTATTTATTTGAGATGGAGTCTGGCTCCATTGCCCAGGCTAGAGTGCAGTGGTGCAATCTCAGCTCACTGCAACCTCTGCCTTCCAGGTTCAAGTGGTTCTCCTGCCTCAGTGTCCCGAGTAGCTGGGATTACAGGTGCCTGCCACCACGCCTGGCTAATTTTTGTATTTTTAGTAGAGACAGTGTTTCACCGTCTTGGCCAGGCTGGTCTCGGACTCCTGACCTCAGGGACCACCTGCCTTGGCCCCCATAGTGTTGGGATTACGGGCCTAAGGCACTGTGCTTGGCCATATTTATTTATTTGATTATTTAGAGACAAGGTTTTGCTCTGTCACCCAGGCTGGAGTACAGTGGCGCCATCTCAGCTAACTGCAGCCTCCGCCTCCGAGGTTTAAGTGATTCTAATGCCTCAGCCTCCTGAGTAACTGGGACTACAGGTACGCACCACCACGCAGGGATAATTTTTTCTATTTTTTTGTAGAGACACAGTTTCACCACGTTGGCCGGGCTGGTCTCGAACTCCTGACCTTAGGCGATCTCACAGCCTCATCCTCTCAAAGTACTGGGATTACAGGCATGAGCCACCGCGCCCGGCCTCTCACTACATTTAAATGACGCAGTGGCTCACACCTGTAATCCTAGCACTTTGGGAGGCCAAGGCAGGTGGATCCCCTGAGGTCAGGAGTTCGACACGAGCCTGGCCAACATGGGGAAACCCCGTCTCTAGTAAAAATACAAAAATTAGTCAAGTGTGGTTGTACAAGCCTGTAGTCCCAGCTATTTCGAAGGCTGAGGCAGAAGAATCACTTTAACCAGGAGGCAGAGGTTGTAGTGAGGCAATTTCATGCCACTGCACTCCAGCTTGGGTGAGAGAGTGAGACACCGTCTCAAAAAAAGAAAAAAATATGATGCCGGGGCGTCTCGGCCTGAATACCTGCACGAGCACAGTCATGTCCAGGCCAGGGCTGCCGGTCGAGGTCCAGCACCATCTCTTCCAGCAGAAAGGGAGCAAGCTTACGGGGAGGCTGGGGGACAAGATCCGAGGATCTCAGCCTCTGCTCATGGATCAGCTCTGAGACCCGAGTGAGCTGGGGGTGCTCTGTGCACATTGGTTTCCCTAGCTGTCAAGTAAAGGGATTGGATGAGGAAGTCTTGTCAAGGTGGAATGACCTCAGATTTGGGGCAGCAGTGAATGATCCCGCTCCCTGGGCCACGCCAGTGGCCCGGCCTCGGCTGAACACAGCCCCAACACTCTGGAATGGGGATGAGGGGGCAGTCAGCTCTTGCTCCTAGTAAGAGAGATGCAATAGGGCTCTGTGGCTGAGCTGGGTGCCTTGCCTCACACCTGTAATCCCAACCTTTGAGAGGCGAGGCGGTAGGATTGCTTGAGGCCGGGAATTTTGAGAATAGCCTGGACAACATAGCCAGACCCCATGTCTACAAAATAAGAATAAAACAGGTGCAATGGCACACAGCTATAGTCCAAGCTACTTGGCAGGCTGAGGCAGGAGGGTCCCTTGAGTCCCGGGATTGGAGGCTGCATTGAGCTATAATCTCACCACTGCACTCCAGCTTGGGTGACAAAGTGGGACCCTGTCTCTGAAAGAAAAAACAAATCGGCCTGTGAGCATGGGTTTGATTTTCAAACAGGACCCGGAGGGTAGGGACAGACAGTGCTGTCACCCTTAGGTGCTGAACACTCAGAAATGGGGCAGCGGCAGCCCTTTCCTGCCCTGCAGACACCAGATTGGACAAAACAGCACATGGCACTCGCAGCTCTTGCAGGGAGGGCAGGACCCAGTGTCAACCCTTCTGCCTGTGGGAGGGGCTGCTGAGGCCTGAGGAGAGGCCAGGGTGGAGGCTCATCCCCTTGTGCAGCCCTTGGTGTGGTCTCCACCAGGTCCCCAGCCCACCAGTGCAGGGCGCCCCTGAGCCTGCTGCTGCCACGGGCCCTGTCTCTACCCAGGACGTCCCCACACCCTCGCAGTGTCAGGGAAATGATCATGGTGGTGGTGACACTCCGCAGGCAGGGCTGCTGAGAGAAGCTGAGAAGGGTCACACTGCAGGCAGGGGCCCCTGTGACAAGCCCCTCTCACCCCGAGAGAGCTGACCAGGCCGCTCACGAGCACAGCCACAACCCGGGAGTCCGAGAAAGGTCCTGGCTGGGCTCAGCCACCTCATTGACAAAGGCCACGGGCAGCCTTTGTCGTGTGAGCCTTGCTTTCCTGGGGAGGCTCAGGCTGACGGCTGATGTGGGCATTGCCGAGGGCAACCTGTGGCCCAGTGGATGTGGCCGGGTCTCCTCAAGTTGCATTCATTGAAGCAGGACCCAGGGTGCGTGCCCATCTCCAGCCCAGGGCAGCTCCCCTGTAAGCTGGGTGAGCTACTGAAGCCAAGGCGGGAGGCAGCTGACAACACCCAAGGCCCATGCGGAGGTGGTGGAAAGGCTGGACTCAGCAGCAACACCAAATCCCGGACCAGGCAGAAACCACCCAAGACTGAGGGGCTCGTGCCAGAGCGGTGGCCACAGGTAAGAACCCAGGCCCAGGCTGTGTGTGGCGGGAATCCTCCACGTCCCAGGGCTCAGCACAGCAAAGGAAGACCAGCCGGGTCACCCTGGTGGCCATCTGTCCCTGTCCCACCTGCAGAGTCAGAACAGCCTCTCCCCAGTGGGGATCATCTCTCTCTGCCAAAGCAACAGCGGTCCCTGCCCCAACCAGACTACCCCACTCAGTGGAGTTACGGATGCTGCTCCAGCATCCTCACACTGCCCACCTGGCACCTGCCTGTGCTCACCCACACCTCCCAGGCCAGCCGTCCCTGCAGCCTGGGCTTGGCCACCGTGGCCTGATTGAGCACTGAGGCCTCCTGGGCACCCAGCCCCATCATTGCACCTGCCGCTTCCAGCCCCACCCCACCGGCTCAGGGCTTCTTCCCAGTGGCGCTCATCATGAAATCAACATGCAGGCAAGTTGTCTCAGGAAACTTTTTAATGAAAGTGTCAGCAGTTCTTTCCCCCACGGTGGTGTGTAGGTGGCTGAGCTCAGATTGCAGCTGCTAAGACACCAGCCACTTACCGAGAGAAAGCCAGGCTGCTTCAAACCCAGGGCCCGAGGCAAAAAAGCATCACTTCTGGTCGGGGAGTCTGGAAGCCATGCCTTGTGTGAGGTCACACTGGCATCTAGGCCTTTGCCTGCATTGCAGAAGGAGAGCCGGGTCCCCTTCCTGGAGAACGCCGCGTTCCCCAGCCCCACACCGGCTTTGCCACCACACAGGCTTTCGAGCCAGGAGGCGGGTAAGACGTAGCTGTAGACCCAAAGCAACCATCAGCCCTGGGGCCCTGCGGGAGAGGAGCACTTTTGGAACATGGAAAAGTGTGGTCATCCCATCGTTAGACAACACACATCCTACATAAATAAAAAGTCGTATGGGGAAGGAGGTTGGAGAGGGAACAAAAATTGGCCAGAGATTGATAGACTGGTTTCCAGTTTCAAGGTAACAGATGCACATCATGAGACCAGAGGAGACCGAGACAAGGGCTGGATTTGGCTTTTCTAAGCAACATGTGTTCCTGCGCAGGGCTGGATGGTCGCTGAGAAAGAGATGGAAGCCAGGACAGGGGAGCCCACCGGGCCCAGATAGGTAGAGAGAGCAGAGGCTCCTGTTCTGTCCTCGCCACCCACGAGGGTGACACTGCTTGTAAATGGTGGCTGTGCTCTCCCAGCAAGAAAAAAGCACAACTAAATCCACACTGCACACAGAGGCAGACAGAAAGCCTTCAAGTGGCTCTGTTTTCTGCTCCCTGCCTCGCCAGGTCCACAAGCAGAGAGGAGTGTCAGGTGCATGGCCCCGCTGTCAGGCTCCCCAGTGAGCTGTGGGCTCAGCAGGAGCTGCCCACTGACACACAGGGGCACCCACTCCTCCCACCTTGGGAGCGGTCGCCAGAGTCACACTGGGTGCTGATGTCATCCTGGGACCCCACACACTTCCTTAAATGTGATCCTGCTGCCCTCTGGGCAGCTGCATCCTCTCCTCCTGCAGGACCATCTGGAAACTTGGCCCTCAGTTTGCTCTCCCTTCTCTCCTCTGCCTGCCCCAAGCCCCTCTTTCTACAAAAGTGATGCAGTGTTCATGGGGTTATTTCTTGAAAATATTTAGCGGCCTCCATGCTTCCGTTTTCTTTAGCCAGGTGGTCAGGAGGGTTTACAAAGAATGCCTGGGCTCCCCCGCAGGTGCCGGCAGATGGGGTAGCAAATGGTCCTGTGCCTCCACCTGCTCTGGGAGGGAGTCTCCCGTCTCTAGGCCTGGCCCCTTCCTAACCCTCCACGTATCCTGTTCTCCAGAGACCAGAACCCACTCCTGAGAACACCAAAGCCAGGTGCTTAGAGGAAGACCAAATGCTGCCAGGACACGGATTGTCCAGGGAATACATTCTAGCATCTTCTTAGGTATCTGAATCTGTTAGGAAAAAAAATTAGAAACTACATATAAAACTTAAAAATATTCAAGTATCAAAAGATTATTTAGGATGAAAGTTTTAAAACAAGTCATCAGCAAGCTGCTACCACCAAGTGGAGACTTTTACAAAAGTTGAGGGAGTCCACTGAGCTGAGAGGACAGAAATGAAGTCACCTGTGCTGGGGCAGGGGCAGGGACACTTGGGGCAGGGAGTGTGTGGGCAGAGAAGCCAGAGAAGTCCAGGCCTGTGGAAGCCAAACAGGAGAGCGTGGGCCGGAAGGGCGGTCAGGATCGGGGGATGAGGTCGCTCTCCCTGGAGAATGAACCCTGAAGTACGTAGCCTGGGATTCCCTCCCTGGGGGTCCTGTCCCCCGACATTTCACAGGCCTCCTGGAGCTGCCTTCCAAGGAGGACAAACGCGGCAACAAAAGACCCATTTCTGCACAAAAATCCTTCTGGAAAGAAAAAGAAGAAAGGCAAGAATGGAGTCCAAACGCTCCCCAGTGCTGACTAAGCCTCTCCAACCCTGTTCTAAGTGGAGTGTGGTTTCTAAGTCAGGGAAATGGAAGAGGCCCCACCCACACAGGCCATGGCCCCACAGGATGAAGCAGCAGCGTTTATTCCAGATACAACAGTGAGGGAATCCGGTCACGTTCCCTTCTCCCCAGAGAGGGCACATCTCGACAAGTGATCCAGTAGAAATCTTTTAAACTCTGTAAGTTAAGTTCATAAAAACCACTCCCTTCACCCTGTCTCCCAGGGCCAGGCCTGGCCTCCGAGATGAACTGGCTTGGGGTGCCCTCGGGTGGCCACATAGAAAACCCACAGTCTGAGGCCAGCCTGGGGCTCTCAGACCTGGGCGGGATCTACCCAGGCCACCTGTCCTTCTGCTTTGGGCCGCTGTCTCTTGGCAGATGGCCTGACACTTGGGGACGTCCCAAGGATGCCTCAGAAAATCTTGATTCCCACTCTACAGATGGCCTTGATTAGCCAGAGGTTTCCAGGCCGTCTGTCCGCCTCCAGGAGATGGACTGGGACCTTTAGACATCGGTGGAGAACAGGATACATTGTCTCTTGCTATCCGGGGCAGGGATGGCCTCCAGCCGCAGGAAGTACAGCAGCACCTGGACCTGCCCTCGCAGAGCGGGGAAGAGGAGAGTGGCTCAGAGAGGGGCTCACAGCTGCTGGTGGGGAGGTCTTTGGGGCCCAAGCCCCCAAGTCCACCTCAGGTGCTAGAAACCCCTGCTGGTGTCATGAACCCCTTACAGTGAGACGGAGTGGGGTGGGGTCCTGACAAGGCATGACCTGTTGGGTGGGGGGGGTTGTTTATTTTAGAGATGCACAGGGCCTTGCTCTGTCCCCCAGGCTGGAGTACAGCGGCTCCATCATGGATCACTGCAGCCTCTAACTCCTGGGCTCAAGCAATCCTCCTGTGTCAGCCTCCCAGATACCTAGGATTACAGATGTTTGCCGCAATGCCTGGCTAATTTTTCTTTGTATTTTTTCTAGAGACGGGGTTTGCTACATTGCCCAGACTGGTCTCAAACACCTGGGTTCGGTTGTCCTGCCTCGGTCTCCCAAAGTGCTGGGATTACAGGCATGAGCCACCACACCCAAACACTTGGGGTGGTTTTAAGCCCCCAGCAAGGTGCACCAGCAGGACCAGGAGGTGGCCTGGGCACCCCCTATCACTCCCATCCATGCAGACCTAGGGAAGTCCCTCTCTCTGAATCTCAGCCACCACCACATACGATGCAAGTAGGAAGATGGGCAGGACTGGGGGTGGGGCAGGCAGAGGCCACCTCTGTCAGGCTGGGGTGGCATGGGCTCGAGACTGTCTTCCTACACCTGGGACATGACCTCCAAGGACCAGCTGTCGGTCATGGTGATGGGCTGGCTGGGGTTGGCAGGGAGCTTGCTCTCCTTCTCGGAGGGCCGGAGCAGCATGGGGTGAAAGACAGTGGCGAGGTTGTGCAGGGACATCTTATTGACTGCCTCCTTCTCTGCCACCCTGTAGAGGACTGAAGCAGAGGGTGCTGTTTCAACGCCACCACTAGGAGAGAGGAAGAGGGGCTGGGCCGTGCTGGAGTCCTCAGGGAGGGAGTGACCTCGACCCTGTCTGTGCTGCAAGCTGACTCCAGCCCTGGTACTTCTGGGTCCCAGTGGCCCAGGACAAGGGGCCAACTCTGGGCTGGTGAGGGGGTCTCCTCTATGATGTGACTGGGAGGGAAGAGGGGGGTCCAAGTGCTCTGCTGGCCATGGCCAAAGCTCTGAGCTCTTTTTTAAGGCCACAGTGCAGAGGGAGGAGGGTGGCAAAGAGGAGAGGCAGGGGCGGGGGTGGCAGTGGCACTAGTCGCCAGAGGCAGTGAGTGATTGCAGACAGGGGTCAGGGGAAAAGGTCCTCGGTGTTGGGGGTCTGGTGGGAGCAGAGGGGCACCCCGCGGCCTGGGGACTTGGGGCCCCAGGCAGCCACAGGAGAGCTGGGCTACCTTTTCAGGTGGTCCAGAAGGAAAAGGAAGGTGAGCAGGTTGGCCTCCGGCAGGGACAGCAGCACGTTGAGCATGCAGCTCTTCTTTGCAACTGGGTCTGAAAGAGCTGCAGGAGGCGGTGGGTTACTCCTTGGGGTCACAACGAGCCAGAGACCTCTCCGGAGGTGGTCACATGGAGCTCCCGGGACACGAGTCCTTGTGCAGTTTAGGCTTGTCATCATCGTCACACACACAGCGCTGGCCACCAGTGAGGACCCTGTGTGGGGTGTGAACCACCTGAACGCCTTTTCTCTACCTCGCAGGGGTCAGCAGCACCCGGTGAACAGCAGCAGGAGGAGCTGCGAGAGCAGCCGCTCATGGGCAGAGCTGCCCTTGGACAACTCCTGCCACCACCCCCTCCCCAGGGGAGCCCAAGGCAGGGGAGGCTCAGCATGGAATGAAACAGGGGAGTGAGGGACACAAGGAGGTGGGAAGTGGGAGGGTCCCAGCCCCACCAACTATGCAGAGACCCCCTCGTCGTCCTGGACACCACAGGGGCACCTGGAGGCTGGGAGACCAGGTCCTTTGTGCATGGGCCTGGGAGGAAGACCTGCCCTAAAGGTGATGCAGAGGCAGAAAAGAAAAGGCCAGGTGTTCCGGGAAAGATCACCTGCAAGTAACATAGCACTCTCATAGCCCAGAGAGACAGTTCTTACTATTATGCCAATAAACTTGGAAAAGACCAAATCCAATTTAACACGTATTTCCTTTTTCGTTTTAATTTCACGCCCCCTCCCTCAACCTCTCAAGCAGCATGGATACCCCGAAGGCCCTGGGAACTCTCTCCCGTTAGATCTTACGTGGAAGGTAGTTACCTACCTGCAAAATCGTCATCATCAGATATGCTCTCCAGAATCAAATCTTTAGAAACACAAACATCAGGATAAGTCATTAGAGAGAGGCCCACCCGGTTCTCCCACCCCAGCAGAAGCCCCTGTGCTTCACACAGGATCCCCTGATGTATCTTCTGGTTCACAGACATCCCTACAGCCTCTCTGGACATTGTTTTATACTTGCAAAATCATTTGCTCTCACCAGACCCCAAATCCTCCTTCCCAAAAGGAGCCCAGAATCAGGTTTCTGTACCCTAGAGAGAGCGTTTTTTCCTCAGGAAGTGAGTTATTTCAGGGTACGTACCATTCTCCAGTATAAATGACTCCTGCAATTATAGAAAAGAAAACATTAGGAGGGTGAAATGATGCCATGCACGTCACACAGACCTGATATTCTCTCAACAACTTGAGAAAATTAGAAGGGGTACAGTGATTGTGTCAAAAGTTGAAGTCCCCCAAAACTAACACGGAGGACACCTGTGGAAAAGACAAGACCTTTTCCCACAGAATTTATCTTTAAAGTGTACTTAGGTTGGCAGTTTCATAACTCTTAATCCACGGGGGAAAACTGCTGTGGAGGGAAACACCTCTGCATTGCAGTGGATCGTGGATGCTGCCATCTACCACGCCCCAGTGTGCCCGGCATGGGTTGGTGAGAGGCTTCCAATCAATAGCACCACACCAAGGCAATTGCAGATGTCATAAATAATCCACACTGGCAGATGTTCATGTCTACATCTGATTGGAAAGAAGCCAGGAAAGTAACATTTCTGTTCAAGACAAAGGAAAGTGTCTTACCTTGGTGGCCTCTTCTTTTTTACAGATGTCTTGTACAGCACCCTGATTAGCAATGTCATATACAGTGTCCTCATTAGCGATGTCATATACAGCGTCCTCAATAGAGATGTCATGTACGGCGTCATTAGTGATGTTGCGTACAGCGTCCTCGTTAGTGATGTTTTGTACAGTGTCCTCATTAATGATGTCATGTACAGCGTCCTCACAGGGAGCTAGGAGAACACAGAGTAAAGGTCAGTGCCTTGGTGGTGGAGGCTTTGAATCACCCAGGGAACTTGCTTGCTGTGGTGTATGGAGGTGGCTGATCACAGCGTGGGCCAAGCTGATGCTGGGCCATCCTTCTGGGTAGACCTGCACCTGTGAAGCTAAGGGACATGACTCAGAACACTTTCTGCAGTGGGAATCAGTTTCCAGGTTCAGATATGCATTATCCAGTGAAGTGCAGAAATAGAAAAAAATAGAAATTGACAAATTCATGAAAAGCCTTCCATGAGTGCAAGTGTGATTTTTTTTGTTAAACACTTTACATTCAGTATGCATTCACACATACAAAATATTTCTACAAGAAATCAGAAATTTTAATTTTTGTCAGTTATGTTAAATCTTTTTTTTTTTTTTGAGACGGAGTCTCACTCTGTCCCCCAGGCTGGAGTACAGCGGCTCCATCATAGGTCACTGCAGCCTCTAACTCCTGGGCTCAAGCAATCCTCCTGTGTCAGCCTCCCAGATACCTAGGATTACAGGTGTTTGCCACAATGCCTGGCTAATTTTTCTTTGTATTTTTTTCTAGAGACGGGGTTTGCTACATTGCCCAGACTGGTCTCAAACACCTGGGTTCGGTTGTCCTGCCTCGGTCTCCCAAAGTGCTGGGATTACAGGCATGAGCCGCCACACCCGAACACTTGGGGTGGTTTTAAGCCCCCAGCAAGGTGCATCCACAGGACCAGGAGGTGGCCTGGACATCCCCTATCACTCCCATCCATGCGAACCTAGGCAAGTCCCCTCTCTGAATCTCAGCCACCACCACATACGATGCAAGTAGGAAGATGGGCAGGACT
>JAKFGR010000207.1:0-23842 GCA_021498465.1 Hylobates pileatus
TCCTCTGCAGGCACTGGGGAAATTCTGGTCCTCTGCAGGCACCGGGGGAATTCTGGTCCTCTGCAGGCACCGGGGGAATTCTGGTCCTCTGCAGGCACTGGGGGAAACGGCCTCTGGGTGAGAACCCGTGAGTGGAGCGTGGAGGGCTCTGGGGTCGGCAGCATAAGGGCCCCCAACGAAGGCATCCACACCGGAGCCCAGAACCCGCCTCAGAAGCACATGCAGGGTCTCCTGCAGGTTTACTCTGATGGATGCTGCTGTGTCTTCCCAATAACCGGGAGACATCGGCTAAAACCAGACTCTTAAAAGAGTTTTTCTACAAGACCATGGCAGTGCGGGTGATCAGCATGCTCTGGCCAAGTGGCCAGGGTGCACATGGCTGCAGCTGCTGTGTGGGTGACCTGCCACCATCTGTCCAAATGCCAAGTGCACTTGCCTGGGATCCCGCACTCCAAAGCCTACTCACACACAGAGACTGGCGCAAGAGTGCAGAAACGGGCAGCCTTCAAGTTCAAGGCCGTCTGTTAGCACCGTGGCCCTGGCCCCTATATCTTCAACATCAGACTGGCTAAGTCCACCGTGGCTCCCTAGGAGCCAGAGCATCCACTGCTGTCCGGAGCCAGGGGTGGCTCCAGTGTATGGCTGAGGAGGCAGCTCCCAGGTGCACCAGGTGTGAGCCAGGACCCGGCCGGTGCCCTGTGTGTGGGCTCTCGCGCCCTGTGTGTGGGTGCCCATGCCCTGTGCGTGGGCTCTAGTGCCCTGTGTGGGTGCCCGTGTACTGTGTTTGTGGGTGCCCGTGTACTGTGTTTGTGGGTGCCCGTGTACTGTGTTTGTGGGTGCCTGTGTCCTGGGTGTGGGTATCCTTGTGTCCTGTGTGTGGGTGCCCATGCCCTGTGTGTAGGTGCTTGTGCCCTGTGTGTGGGCTCTCATGCCCTGTGTGTGGGTGCCCATGTCCTTTGTGTAGGCTCTAGTGCCCTGTGTGGGTGCCCGTGTCCTCTGTGTGGGTGCCCATGTCCTGTGTGTGGGCTGTAGTGCCTTGTGTGGGTGCCTGTGTCTTCTGTGTGGGCTCTCATGCCCTGTGTGTGTGGGTGCCCATGTCCTGTGTGTGGTGTGCCCGTGTCCTGTTTGTGTGGGTGCGCATGTCCTGTGTGTGGTGTGCCCGTGTCCTGTGTGTGTGGGTTCCCGTGTCCTGTGTGTGGTGTGCCCGTGTCCTGTGTGTGGTGTGCCCGTGTCCTGTGTGTGGTGTGCCCGTGTCCTGTGTGTGTGGGTGCCCATGTCCTGTGTGTGGGTGCCCATACCCTGTGTGTGTGTGCCCATACCCTGTGTGTGTGTGTGGGCTCCTGTGCCCTGTGTGCGTGGGTGCCCGTGTCCTGTGTGTGGTGCGCCTATGTCCTGTGTGTGGTGTGCCTGTGTCCTCTGTGTGTGAGTGCCCGTGCCCTATGTGTGAAAACTTGTGTGCTTGCTTTGCTCCCAGCAGAGGGAGGCTCCGTCTGTGCCATCTGCTCTGCCCATGCGTTTCTCTGGTGCTGCTTTCCATGAACACGGCCGGGGACTGACACTGGCTTGTCCACTCCCAGGGCCTGGGGGTCTGCTGAGTCATGGATAAAGTCATTGATTGGAAAACTCACCATCAACTGCTGGGGCTTCCAGGGAAGCTAGGGAAGCCCATAATACTCTCGTGCACCTGCAAACGCAACACCATTCCCATGCTGCCACGACTCAGAGGTTGACAGTGTGTGGCGGACACCAGTTGTGGCAAGGCGCGGGCAGGAGCCGCTGAAGAGACTGTGGGCTTCCCATGCAGGAGAATCCACCCTTTCCCGGCAGTGAGATTTGCCCCTGAGGAACCCACTACGTGCACTTAGGCAGGGCCCGAGCTCCTGGCCTCCTGGTTCTGCCTGCCATGAGATCGTCCCACCCGGCGCCTGCCCCTCCTGGCCTGCAGGGGCCTCTCTCTCAGCCCTTTTCCTCCTCACAGGCAGGGGAAGAGTCGCAGGCAGTGAGGACATAGTGGCCGGGCCCGCTAGATATGCAGGGGTGTCCACACGAAAATGTTGGCGCGTGGTCTGGTGAGTTTTAACCTCTGACCTTCTGTTTCCTGAGTGAGTTCCATCTAAGGAGGTCATGTGTGCTGAGGCCAGGCAGCCACTGGAGGCTATGGAATGCCAGTCTCTTGGGTGCTCCAGTGAGCCTGTTCCAGGGGCCTCTGCGTCCCCTCCCTCGCTGCTCTGAGCTTATTGTCCCTGGGAGCAGGGCAGGCAGCACTCAGGCAGGTGACGGCCAGAGACGCACTTGGACACTGTTTAAGGGGGCATTTCCCTCAACACGGGCAAATCCGCCAGGGACACGCCCTTTGATCCTCCGTCCATTTCAGCCTCACCGACCAGACATGGCAAGAGGGATGGGATCAGCCCTGATTTGGGCAACTGGCACAGCCTGGTCACTGACTCAGCACACGCCAGCATGTCCTAAGTGCTGGGCTAGTGCGGGGACAGCTGGGGTTGGCTGTTGTGAGCTGCTGCCCTGGAGGACACAGCTGCCCCGTGGCTGCCACAGCAGACAGCTCTGCAACCTTGACCATCAGCCTGCAGGTCCCAGGGCTGGGAGGGTCTGGCGCTCTGCACCCTGACATCCCCTCACTACCCCACCGCCTCTCCCTGCCCTGTGGTCACCACAGCAGCCACCTCTGCAACCTTGACCATCAGCATGCAGGTCCTAGGGCTTGGGGGTCTCCCAACCCATGCACTCCGACATCCCCTCACTACCCCACCGCCTCTACCTGGCTCTGCCTCTGCGTGGCTCCTCTCCTACTGCTGCCAGAAGGTTTTTGTAAAGCCGGACTCAGGGCGTGCATGGCCTCTCCCGCTCCCGCGACGTGCCCGCGTTTGGCACGTGGGCTCCCCGTCCCCTCCAGCTCAGCAAACACAGCGCATCCAGGAGCCACGTGGGACCACCGTGTCCCATGGCCGGTCCCCCAGGTCCTTGGATGTCTCACTCTGGTGAGCCCCTTGCTCCGGCTCCCTCCAGGAAGCCCCCGTCTCCCCATACAGAAGGGATCTCTTCCCTCCTGAGCCATCGGTGCCCGACCCTCCCTCTCCTCTGTCGCCCCATTTGTGGGCAGGTCAGCCGCACCCGTGAGCCCCGGAGCTCTGTGAAGGCCATCACAGCTTCTTATGACGGCGCCCAAACAGTGCAGGCAGCCGGGAGCTGTTCCCTGACGAAAGAAAGGAAGAGGAAAGGAGGAGGGAGGGAAGAAGGACTTTTCTTGTCCCAAGAGACTTCTGTAGGAATTTTTGGGTGATACTGAGCATGGTAGACCCAGGTCATCTTTCCATGAGAGGAGCAAGTACAGCGGGCTCAGCCGCGGTCAGGGGCTTAGGGCGCCGGGGAAGCATTTGCGTGGGCTGCCCCCATGAACCGCCTTTGCCACCAAGACCGGCTCTTCCAGCCAGGCCTTGGGCCAGCCCTGCTTTCCCTTCGGACAAGGTCTTCAGTCCACGGAGAGGATGGCCCACCTCCTGCCCCTGGGTCAGTGCGCAGCCCCAGGGAGGAGCTGTGTGAACCTGGGAGGTGCTGGGGAGCAAGGGTGCTCCACCAAGGGAGGCAGGAGGCCGGAGACCAGCCCAGCCCAGGAGGAGCCTGGCCAGGAGTCCCACCAAAGCCACTGGACCCGGGGAGCCTCCAGTGACCCAGCCTTGGAGGGTCAGCACTGTCCCTAGGATGGATTCTGCTTCGCACACAGGTCTCGCTGTCTGTGGAGGCTGCAGGCCCCGATGCCTGGGCAGCACGGACTGAAGGCAACCCTTGTGGTGGGAGGCCCCAGATGGGACTTCCTGGCCCTCCCGGGGTGGGGTGGGGGGTGGGAGAGGACGGAGCATCTGTGCGCATGCGTGAGAGCCACAAGGATGGCATGTCTGTGAAGATGGCTTCTCCCAGCCGCGGTGCCTTCCGTGTGTGGGCAGTGGTGGTGGAGCCATGACTGCATGGGACAGCCTTTGCCATGTGGTGTTCCCACCTCTGATCCCTTCCTGGGCTGAGGAGCCTGGCTCTGGGGCTCAAGGTGTGGGGTTCGCCAGCACCGGCTCCTGCCATAGACATCCTGGTGGCCCTGGCACAGGCACGTCCTCCAGCATGGTTCCTAGACCCCCCACCCGGGACCCCTAGGCCCCTGAGGGTCAGCAGGAGTGAGGCAGGCCGTCACCAACTGCCCTTGGGTGAGCCTGGTGGCCAGGGGTGGACCCAGCAGGTGCAGGCCAGGCCACCCTCAGCAGCCACCGGAGCCCATGTCTTTCCCACCACACAGCACAGCCAGGACATGGGGGTCAGGCCATTACTTGTGCTTCTAGTCCCTACATCACCCACAACTCACCCCTAACCTGTGCCTGGCTGTGGCACCTGCAGCCTGGGCTCCACATAGACACAGGCCAGGAAGTCCCATCTGGAGCCTCCCACCCTGAAGGTTTCTGGCAGTCCATGTTCCCCAGGCACCAGCCCTGCAGCCCGCACAGACAGGGAGACCTGTGTGTGAAGTGGAATCCGTTTGAGGCACAGTGCTTACCCTCCAGGGCTGGGTCACTGGAGGCTCCAGTGGCTTTGGTGGGACTCCTGGCCAGGCTCCTCCTGGACTGGGCCTGGGCTGGGCCCAGGCTGGGCCTGGGATGGTCTCTGGCCTCCTGCCTCGCTTGGTGCAGGACCCTTGCTCCCCAGCTTCCCTGGGAAATCCGACGCCATCTGATCCCCGCACACATCCAGTACCCCTGACGCCGGAAGAGTTGCCTTTCTGCGTGTATAACTCCTAACAGGGCAGCACAGCCGTTCTGAAACCTCGCACGTCCTCACTGGGGTGGCTGAGGCTGGGCCACCAGGTGCTCACCTCCTGACCCTGGAACTGTGCACAGAACCTTTCTTCAAATAGGAGAGAGGTCTTTGTGGCTGTGATTAGTTTAAAGATCTTGAGATAAGGAGGTCATTCTGGATTAACCCATTGGCCCTAAATGCATGGCAAGTGTCCTTACACAGAGGCAGAGGGAGGTTAGATGCAGACAAAGGAGGAGGCTACCTGGAGACCGAGGCAGAGTTGCAGCAATGTGGCTGCAGCCCAGGGACGCCTGGAGCCACAGAAGCTGGCGGAGGTGGGAGGGTCCTCCCCTGGAGCCTCTGGAGGGAGCACGGCCCGTGGACTCCTTGATTTCAGACCCCTCCCTGCTGAGCGGGGAGAGAATGAGCCCCTGTTGTTTCGAGCTGCCCAGGCTGTGGGGATCTGCCATGGCAGTTCCAGGACCCTCGGAACCCCTCCAGCACTGAGCAAGACGACCACTCAGGGCCACCCCTCCCCGCCCAGCCGGCGTGTGCCTCGCTGCTCACCCGACCACGCTGCCCTCAGTTACAGATGCCTGCCGGGATGCATGGGACAGGGGCTGCGGCTTCCCTGGGGACGGGGTGCGTGGAGCCTGCCTGCAGCCGTGCTCATGTTTAGGTGCTGAATGAAGCTGGACCTGGGTGGGATGGGGCATTCTGTCCAAGGGTCTCTTGGGGGTCCACGAGGACTCTGTTCTGACGATACTGCCCTCCTTCCTGAGGCTGCCCGTGGGGCTCCATGGAGGCCATGGGGTGGTGAGGACGGAAGAACACCTAGGCTGGGCTCCTGGGACCCCAGCAGCAGCTGAAGGCACTTGGAGCACCACAATTCCCACCCACAGGCCAGGCAAGGCCAGAACCGTCCCCAAAGAAGGGAGCAAGGAGACAGGGCCTTGTAGTGATAATATCATAACCAAAAAGTTCTTTAACATTTTTTCATTTTTTTCTGTCACTCAATATTTTTAAAATTATATGTCCTTTTTTTATTACTTGTACCCATCTAATCATTGCCATCTATACCAAACAAAAAAATCTATGCACCGGTGTTCACAAAGCATTTAAGATGCCTATGAAATGTAATAAGAACTAACTGCAGCTGCACAATATTCCCTCATATGTACATTATCACCATGCTGACGCTGGGCACTCAGAGTATTTACAGGTTTTCTTTATTATAATGAATTCTGCAATGAACATCTTTCTATATAAATTTTTGTGAGTACTTTGCATTATTTCCTAAAATAAATTAGAAGAAGGAATGATGAATCAGAGAACATAAACATTTGGGGCTTTTGAAACACACAGTTTTTATAAATTAGAGTCTGTAGTTTTAATTCAGGGAGATTGTTGTGTCTGGGAAGATTTTTCATGGTGAAGTCTCACCTGACGGCACTTCCTCGTCCTCCGCAGAGCCGTGTGTGTAGGGCCCCGGGGTGTTGACCAGGCAGTTCTTCAACACAGTGAGTGGTAGCAGGAGTCCCGAAGGTTCTCAGGCCTTGTCTCCATGGAGGGCGTTTTGTGGCCTCTCCCAGGGCAGCCAGCAGGATCCAGGTGAGAACGGATGCGTCTGTAGCAGGAGGGCGTTGATGCCTCTGAGGTTGCAGTGAGGTTGGTATTTACCTTTTCCTCCTGGTCCATTCTGAAGCTCCAAAGAACGGTCAGTTTAATACAGAGACACAGTTACAGCAAGCATCTAGTGTGAGGCCAATCATGCATTTTGGGTAGAATTACTCAGGGCATTGGAAAATTACAAAGCTTTTCAAGTAAACTTGCAAATTGCTAGCATTCTCTCTGCAAGACAAGAAATGCTGTCTGTCCCCTGACCCCCGACTCCACACCCCAGCCTGTTCTGCCCCTTTCTGTAACTGACATACTTAGAGCAGTTTAGAGCCACGTCGTGGCCTTTTGAGGCCGGAGCTCTGTGAAGGCCGTCACGGCTTCTTACCACGGCGCCCAAACAGTGCAGGCGGCCGGAAGCTGTTCCCTGATGAAAGGAAGAGGAAAGGAGGACGGAGGGAAGAAGGCCTTTTCTAGTCCCAAGAGACTTCTGTAGGAATTTTTGGGTGATACTGAGCATGGTAGACCCAGGTCATCCTTCCATGGGAGGCAGCCAGAGTACAGCAGGCTCAGCCGCGGGCAGGGGCTCAGGGCGCCGGGGAAGCATTCGCGTGGGCTGCCCCCACTAGCTACCTTTGCTACTAAGACCCACTCTTCCAGCCAGGTCTTGGGCTGGCCCTGCTTTCCCTTCGGACAAGGTCTTCAGTCCACGGAGAGGATGGCCCACCTCCTGCCCTTGTGTCCGTGTGCGGCCCCAGGGAGGAGCTGTGTGAACCTGGGAGGTGCTGGGGAGCAAGGGTGCTCCACCAAGGGAGGCAGGAGGCCGGAGACCTGCCCAGCCCAGGAGCAGCCTGGCCAGGAGTCCCACCAAAGCCACTGGACCCGGGGAGCCTCCAGTGACCCAGCCTTGGAGGGTCAGCACTGTCCCTAGGATGGATTCTGCTTCGCACACAGGTCTCGCTGTCTGTGGAGGCTGCAGGCCCCGATGCCTGGGCAGCACGGACTGAAGGCAACCCTTGTGGTGGGAGGCCCCAGATGGGACTTCCTGGCCCTCCCGGGGTGGGGTGGGGGGTGGGAGAGGACGGAGCATCTGTGCGCATGCGTGAGAGCCACAAGGATGGCATGTCTGTGAAGATGGCTTCTCCCAGCCGCGGTGCCTTCCGTGTGTGGGCAGTGGTGGTGGAGCCATGACTGCATGGGACAGCCTTTGCCATGTGGTGTTCCCACCTCTGATCCCTTCCTGGGCTGAGGAGCCTGGCTCTGGGGCTCAAGGTGTGGGGTTCGCCAGCACCGGCTCCTGCCATAGACATCCTGGTGGCCCTGGCACAGGCACGTCCTCCAGCATGGTTCCTAGACCCCCCACCCGGGACCCCTAGGCCCCTGAGGGTCAGCAGGAGTGAGGCAGGCCGTCACCAACTGCCCTTGGGTGAGCCTGGTGGCCAGGGGTGGACCCAGCAGGTGCAGGCCAGGCCACCCTCAGCAGCCACCGGAGCCCATGTCTTTCCCACCACACAGCACAGCCAGGACATGGGGGTCAGGCCATTACTTGTGCTTCTAGTCCCTACATCACCCACAACTCACCCCTAACCTGTGCCTGGCTGTGGCACCTGCAGCCTGGGCTCCACATAGACACAGGCCAGGAAGTCCCATCTGGAGCCTCCCACCCTGAAGGTTTCTGGCAGTCCATGTTCCCCAGGCACCAGCCCTGCAGCCCGCACAGACAGGGAGACCTGTGTGTGAAGTGGAATCCGTTTGAGGCACAGTGCTTACCCTCCAGGGCTGGGTCACTGGAGGCTCCAGTGGCTTTGGTGGGACTCCTGGCCAGGCTCCTCCTGGACTGGGCCTGGGCTGGGCCCAGGCTGGGCCTGGGATGGTCTCTGGCCTCCTGCCTCGCTTGGTGCAGGACCCTTGCTCCCCAGCTTCCCTGGGAAATCCGACGCCATCTGATCCCCGCACACATCCAGTACCCCTGACGCCGGAAGAGTTGCCTTTCTGCGTGTATAACTCCTAACAGGGCAGCACAGCCGTTCTGAAACCTCACACGTCCTCACTGGGGTGGCTGAGGCTGGGCCACCAGGTGCTCACCTCCTGACCCTGGAACTGTGCACAGAACCTTTCTTCAAATAGGAGAGAGGTCTTTGTGGCTGTGATTAGTTTAAAGATCTTGAGATAAGGAGGTCATTCTGGATTAACCCATTGGCCCTAAATGCATGGCAAGTGTCCTTACACAGAGGCAGAGGGAGGTTAGATGCAGACAAAGGAGGAGGCTACCTGGAGACCGAGGCAGAGTTGCAGCAATGTGGCTGCAGCCCAGGGACGCCTGGAGCCACAGAAGCTGGCGGAGGTGGGAGGGTCCTCCCCTGGAGCCTCTGGAGGGAGCACGGCCCGTGGACTCCTTGATTTCAGACCCCTCCCTGCTGAGCGGGGAGAGAATGAGCCCCTGTTGTTTCAAGCTGCCCGGGCTGTGGGGATCTGCCATGGCAGTTCCAGGACCCTCAGAACCCCTCCAGCACTGAGCAAGACGACCACTCAGGGCCTCCCTGCCCAGCCGGCATGTTCCTTGCTGCTCACCTGAGCACGCTGCCCTCAGTTACAGATGCCCACCCGGGATGCGTGGGACGGGGGCTGCGGCTTCCCTAGGGACGGGGTGCGTGGAGCCTGCCTGCGGCCGTGCTCCTGTTTAGATGCTGAGTGAAGCTGGACCTGGGTGGGATGGGGCATTCTGTCCAAGGGTCTCTTGGGGGTCCATGAGGACTCTGTTCTGACGATACTGCCCTCCCTCCTGAGGCTGCCTGTGGGACTTCATGGAGGCCGTGGGGTGGTGAGGACGGAAGAACACCTAGGCTGGGCTCCTGGGACCCAGCAGCAGCTGAAGGCACTTGGAGCACCACAATTTCCACCCACAGGCCAGGCAAGGCCAGAACCGTTCCCTGACGAAAGAAAGGAAGAGGAAAGGAGGAGGGAGGGAAGAAGGACTTTTCTTGTCCCAAGAGACTTCTGTAGGAATTTCTGGGTGATACTGAGCATGGTAGACCCAGGTCATCTTTCCATGAGAGGAGCAAGTACAGCGGGCTCAGCCGCGGTCAGGGGCTTAGGGCGCCGGGAAGCATTTGCGTGGGCTGCCCCCATAAACCGCCTTTGCCACCAAGACCGGCTCTTCCAGCCAGGCCTTGGGCCGGCCCTGCTTTCCCTTCGGACAAGGTCTTCAGTCCACGGAGAGGATGGCCCACCTCCTGCCCCTGGGTCAGTGCGCAGCCCCAGGGAGGAGCTGTGTGAACCTGGGAGGTTCTGGGGAGCAAGTGTGCTCCATCAAGGAAGGCAGGAGGCCGGAGACCTGCCCAGCCCAGGAGGAGCCTGGCCAGGAGTCCCACCAAAGCCACTGGACCCGGGGAGCCTCCAGTGACCCAGCCTTGGAGGGTCAGCACTGTCACTAGGACGGATTCCGCTTCCCACACAGGTCTCGCTGTCTGTGGAGGCTGCAAGCCCCGATGCCTGGGCACACAGACTGACGGCAACCCTCGGGGTGGGAGGCCCCAGATGGGACTTCCTGGCCCGCCCGGGGCGGCGGGGGATAGGAGAGGACAGAGTGTCTGTGCGCATGCGTGAGAGCCACAGGCTGGCGTGTCTGTGAAGATGGCTTCTCCCAGCCGCGGCTGCCTTCCATGTGCGGGCAGTGGTGGTGGAGCCATGACTGCACGGGACAGTCTTTGCCCTGTGGTTTTCCCGCCTCTGATCCCTTTCTTGGGCTGAGGAGCCTGGCTCTGGGGCTCAAGGTGTGGGGTTCGCCAGCACCGGCTCCTGCCATAGACATCCTGGTGGCCCTGGCACAGGCACGTCCTCCAGCATGGTTCCTAGACCCCCCACGCGGGACCCCTAGGCCCCTGAGGGTCAGCAGGAGTGAGGCAGGCCGTCACCAACTGCCCTTGGGTGAGCCTGGTGGCCAGGGGTGGACCCAGCAGGTGCAGGCCAGGCCCCCCCAGTAGCCGCCCGAGCCCATGTCTTTCCCACCACACAGCACAGCCAGGACATGGGGGTCAGGCCATTACTTGTGCTTCTAGTCCCTACATCACCCACAACTCACCCCTAACCTGTGCCTGGCTGTGGCACCTGCAGCCTGGGCTCCACATAGACACAGGCCAGGAAGTCCCATCTGGAGCCTCCCACCCTGAAGGTTTCTGGAAGTCCATGTTCCCCAGGCACCAGCCCTGCAGCCCGCACAGACAGGGAGACCTGTGTGTGAAGTGGAATCCGTTTGAGGCACAGTGCTTACCCTCCAGGGCTGGGTCACTGGAGGCTCCAGTGGCTTTGGTGGGACTCCTGGCCAGGCTCCTCCTGGACTGGGCCTGGGCTGGGCCCGGGCTGGGCCTGGGCTGGTCTCTGGCCTCCTGCCTCGCTTGGTGCAGGACCCTTGCTCCCCAGCTTCCCTGGGAAATCCGACGCCATCTGATCCCCGCACACATCCAGTACCCCTGACGCCGGCAGAGTTGCCTTTCTGCGTGTATAACTCCTAACAGGGCAGCACAGCCGTTCTGAAACCTCGCACGTCCTCACTGGGGTGGCTGAGGCTGGGCCACCAGGTGCTCACCTCCTGACCCTGGAACTGTGCACAGAACCTTTCTTCAAATAGGAGAGAGGTCTTTGTGGCTGTGATTAGTTTAAAGATCTTGAGATAAGGAGGTCATTCTGGATTAACCCATTGGCCCTAAATGCATGGCAAGTGTCCTTACACAGAGGCAGAGGGAGGTTAGATGCAGACAAAGGAGGAGGCTACCTGGAGACCGAGGCAGAGTTGCAGCAATGTGGCTGCAGCCCAGGGACGCCTGGAGCCACAGAAGCTGGCGGAGGTGGGAGGGTCCTCCCCTGGAGCCTCTGGAGGGAGCACGGCCCGTGGACTCCTTGATTTCAGACCCCTCCCTGCTGAGCGGGGAGAGAATGAGCCCCTGTTGTTTCAAGCTGCCCGGGCTGTGGGGATCTGCCATGGCAGTTCCAGGACCCTCGGAACCCCTCCAGCACTGAGCAAGACGACCACTCAGGGCCACCCCTCCCCGCCCAGCCGGCGTGTACCTCGCTGCTCACCCGACCACGCTGCCCTCAGTTACAGATGCCTGCCGGGATGCATGGGACAGGGGCTGCGGCTTCCCTGGGGACGGGGTGCGTGGAGCCTGCCTGCAGCCGTGCTCATGTTTAGGTGCTGAATGAAGCTGGACCTGGGTGGGATGGGGCATTCTGTCCAAGGGTCTCTTGGGGGTCCACGAGGACTCTGTTCTGACGATACTGCCCTCCTTCCTGAGGCTGCCCGTGGGGCTCCATGGAGGCCATGGGGTGGTGAGGACGGAAGAACACCTAGGCTGGGCTCCTGGGACCCCAGCAGCAGCTGAAGGCACTTGGAGCACCACAATTCCCACCCACAGGCCAGGCAAGGCCAGAACCGTCCCCAAAGAAGGGAGCAAGGAGACAGGGCCTTGTAGTGATAATATCATAACCAAAAAGTTCTTTAACATTTTTTCATTTTTTTCTGTCACTCAATATTTTTAAAATTATATGTCCTTTTTTTATTACTTGTACCCATCTAATCATTGCCATCTATACCAAACAAAAAAATCTATGCACCGGTGTTCACAAAGCATTTAAGATGCCTATGAAATGTAATAAGAACTAACTGCAGCTGCACAATATTCCCTCATATGTACATTATCACCATGCTGACGCTGGGCACTCAGAGTATTTACAGGTTTTCTTTATTATAATGAATTCTGCAATGAACATCTTTCTATATAAATTTTTGTGAGTACTTTGCATTATTTCCTAAAATAAATTAGAAGAAGGAATGATGAATCAGAGAACATAAACATTTGGGGCTTTTGAAACACACAGTTTTTATAAATTAGAGTCTGTAGTTTTAATTCAGGGAGATTGTTGTGTCTGGGAAGATTTTTCATGGTGAAGTCTCACCTGACGGCACTTCCTCGTCCTCCGCAGAGCCGTGTGTGTAGGGCTCCGGGGTGTTGACCAGGCAGTTCTTCAACACAGTGAGTGGTAGCAGGAGTCCCGAAGGTTCTCAGGCCTTTTCTCCATGGAGGGCGTTTTGTGGCCTCTCCCAGGGCAGCCAGCAGGATCCAGGCGAGAACGGATGCATCTGTAGCAGGAGGGCATTGATGCCTCTAAGGTTGCAGTGAGGTTGGTATTTACCTTTTCCTCCTGGTCCATTCTGAAGCTCCAAAGAACGGTCAGTTTAATACAGAGACACAGTTACAGCAAGCATCTAGTGTGAGGCTAGTCACGCCTTTTGGCTAGAATTACTCAGGGCACTGGAAAATTACAAAGCTTTTCAAGTAAACGTGCAAATTGCTAGCATTCTCTCTGCAAGACAAGAAATGCTGTCTGTCCCCTGACCCCCGACTCCACACCCCAGCCTGTGCCTGGCTGTGGCACCTGCAGCCTGGGCTCCACATAGACACAGGCCAGGAAGTCCCATCTGGAGCCTCCCACCCTGAAGGTTTCTGGCAGTCCATGTTCCCCAGGCACCAGCCCTGCAGCCCGCACAGACAGGGAGACCTGTGTGTGAAGTGGAATCCGTTTGAGGCACAGTGCTTACCCTCCAGGGCTGGGTCACTGGAGGCTCCAGTGGCTTTGGTGGGACTCCTGGCCAGGCTCCTCCTGGACTGGGCCTGGGCTGGGCCCGGGCTGGGCCTGGGCTGGGCCCGGGCTGGGCCTGGGCTGGTCTCTGGCCTCCTGCCTCGCTTGGTGCAGGACCCTTGCTCCCCAGCTTCCCTGGGAAATCCGACGCCATCTGATCCCCGCACACATCCAGTACCCCTGACGCCGGAAGAGTTGCCTTTCTGCGTGTATAACTCCTAACAGGGCAGCACAGCCGTTCTGAAACCTCGCACGTCCTCACTGGGGTGGCTGAGGCTGGGCCACCAGGTGCTCACCTCCTGACCCTGGAACCATGCACAGAACATCTCTTCAAATAGGAGGCAGGTCTTTGTGGCTGTGATTAAGTTAAAGATCTTGAGATAAGGAGGTCATTCTGGATTAACCCATTGGCCCTAAATGCATGGCAAGTGTCCTTACACAGAGGCAGAGGGAGGTTAGATGCAGACAAAGGAGGAGGCTACCTGGAGACCGAGGCAGAGTTGCAGCAATGTGGCTGCAGCCCAGGGACGCCTGGAGCCACAGAAGCTGGCGGAGGTGGGAGGGTCCTCCCCTGGACCCTCTGGAGGGAGCACGGCCCGTGGACTCCTTGATTTCAGACCCCTCCCTGCTGAGCGGGGAGAGAATGAGCCCCTGTTGTTTCAAGCTGCCCGGGCTGTGGGGATCTGCCATGGCAGTTCCAGGACCCTCAGAACCCCTCCAGCACTGAGCAAGACGACCACTCAGGGCCACCCCTCCCCGCCCAGCCGGCGTGTGCCTCGCTGCTCACCCGACCACGCTGCCCTCAGTTACAGATGCCTGCCGGGATGCATGGGACAGGGGCTGCGGCTTCCCTGGGGACGGGGTGCGTGGAGCCTGCCTGCAGCCGTGCTCATGTTTAGGTGCTGAATGAAGCTGGACCTGGGTGGGATGGGGCATTCTGTCCAAGGGTCTCTTGGGGGTCCACGAGGACTCTGTTCTGACGATACTGCCCTCCTTCCTGAGGCTGCCCGTGGGGCTCCATGGAGGCCATGGGGTGGTGAGGACGGAAGAACACCTAGGCTGGGCTCCTGGGACCCCAGCAGCAGCTGAAGGCACTTGGAGCACCACAATTCCCACCCACAGGCCAGGCAAGGCCAGAACCGTCCCCAAAGAAGGGAGCAAGGAGACAGGGCCTTGTAGTGATAATATCATAACCAAAAAGTTCTTTAACATTTTTTCATTTTTTTCTGTCACTCAATATTTTTAAAATTATATGTCCTTTTTTTATTACTTGTACCCATCTAATCATTGCCATCTATACCAAACAAAAAAATCTATGCACCGGTGTTCACAAAGCATTTAAGATGCCTATGAAATGTAATAAGAACTAACTGCAGCTACACAATATTCCCTTGTATGCATGTTATCACCGTGCTGACGCTGGGCACTCAGAGTATTTACAGGTTTTCTTTATTATAATGAATTCTGCAATGAACATCTTTCTATATAAATTTTTGTGAGTACTTTGCATTATTTCCTAAAATAAATTAGAAGAAGGAATGATGAATCAGAGAACATAAACATTTGGGGCTTTTGAAACACACAGTTTTTATAAATTAGAGTCTGTAGTTTTAATTCAGGGAGATTGTTGTGTCTGGGAAGATTTTTCATGGTGAAGTCTCACCTGACGGCACTTCCTCGTCCTCCGCAGAGCCGTGTGTGTATGTGTGTAGGGCCCAGGGTGCTGACCGGGCAGTTCTTCAACACAGTGAGTGGCAGTGGGAGTCCCGAAGGTTCTCAGGCCTTCTCTCCATGGAGGGCATTTTGTGGCCTCTCCCAGGGCAGCCTGCAGGATCCAGGCGAGAACGGATGCGTCTGTAGCAGGAGGGCGTTGATGCCTCTGAGGTTGTAGTGAGGTGGTATTTACCTTTTCCTCCTGGTCCATTCTGAAGCTCCAAAGAACGGTCAGTTTAATACAGAAACACAATTACAGCAAGCATCTAGTGTGAGGCTAGTCATGCCTTTTGGCTAGAATTACTCAGGGCATTGGAAAATTACAAAGCTTTTCAAGTAAACTTGCAAATTGCTAGCATTCTCTCTGCAAGACAAGAAATGCTGTCTGTCCCCTGACCCCCGACTCCACACCCCAGCCTGTTCTGCCCCTTTCTGTAACTGACATACTTAGAGCAGTTTAGAGCCACGTCGTGGCCTTTTGAGACCGGCGTGCTGTGATATTTTCCTACAGAGCATGGTCACTTCCAGAGGTGAGAGAGGCACAGAATTCTATTCTGAGACTCCCTAGGACTCACACCACGGTGGCTGTGAGTACGAAGGCGGATGCTGCGGAACAGCCTGGAAAGGATGTGGGGCCCGCGGCCCCTGGCAGTGCCCGGAGCTGAGTAGCCACCTTCCTGGAGGTTAAGGCCTGGGCCAGATGCCTGAGAATGACACGCAGGCCCAGCTGTTCTTCAGAGATACAGAGCGACCCACCGTCTGCTTTGCTGGGACAGTCCAGTGTTAGCAGGGAAAGTCCTGCATCCGGCACGCTGGGGCGGTGGCTGCACCAGCTGAGAACCAGTCTCTGATTTCAGGGGTGAGAAAAGTAGAGGTGGGTGCTCTACCTGAATGCTCACCAGCTCGGGGGTGCGGCTGAGCAGTGGACGTCAGTCAGACATCTCTGTGAAGTGTTAGCGGGAAAAGTATCGTGGAACCATCAGCAGCCGCTTGAGGTTAGGCCCAAACCAGCGGGGACCATCGCATCCAAACACGTGGGGCCACCTGCTGTCATCAGGGTGGCCCACCTTTCTTCTGAGTGGGGATTCTCTTCCTGCCTGGAGGGAGCAGTTTGGCTACGAAGCTGCCTTTTAGAGCGAGACCCCGTCTCCCCTCCCTGCATTCCCAGGACTTTGTGAAGAAGAGGAAATGAGTGGCCCTTCCTTTCTCCTGGATCCCGGCTGTGGGGCTGCTCGCCGCCCTCCTCCTCCCGCCCTAGGCTACCTGACCCGTGGAGGCCGGCCTGAGACAGACGCATCCCCAAACACCAAGTGCCCCGTCTTCTAGGCCATTCCAGGGACTGATGAGTCAACGTGGGCTTCTTATCCTAATGTTTTAATTTGGAACTCTGCTATTGATCTGATGTTTAGGTGCTGAGTGAAGCTGGACCTGGGTGGGATGGGGCATTCTGTCCAAGGGTCTCTTGGGGGTCCACGAGGACTCTGTTCTGACGATACTGCCCTCCTTCCCGAGGCTGCCCGTGGGGCTCCATGGAGGCCATGGGGTGGTGAGGACGGAAGAACACCTAGGCTGGGCTCCTGGGACCCCAGCAGCAGCTGAAGGCACTTGGAGCACCACAATTCCCACCCACGGGCCAGGCAAGGCCAGAACCATCCCCAAAGAAGGGAGCAAGGAGACAGGGCCTTTTAGTGATATCATAACCAAAAAGTTCTTTAACATTTTTTCCTTTTTTTCTGTCACTCAACATTTTTTTAATTATATGTCCATTTTTTTATTACTTGCACCCATCTAATCATTGCCATCTACACCAAACAAAAAAATCTATGCACCGGTGTTCACAAAGCATTTAAGATGCCTATAAAATGTAATAAGAACTAACTGCAGCTGCACAATATTCCCTCATATGTACATTATCACCATGCTGACGCTGGGCACTCAGAGTATTTACAGGTTTTCTTTATTATAATGAATTCTGCAATGAACATCTTCCTATATAAATTTTTGTGAGTACTTTGCATTATTTCCTAAAATAAATTAGAAGAAGGAATGATGAATCAGAGAACATAAACATTTGGGGCTTTTGAAACACACAGTTTTTATAAATTAGAGTCTGTACTTTTAATTCAGGGAGATTGTTGTGTCTCGGAAGATTTTTCACGGTAAAGTCTCACCTGACGGCACTTCCTCGTCCTCCGCAGAGCCGTGTGTGTAGGGCCCCGGGGTGTTGACCGGGCAGTTCTTCAACACAGTGAGTGGTAGCAGGAGTCCCGAAGGTTCTCAGGCCTTGTCTCCATGGAGGGCGTTTTGTGGCCTCTCCCAGGGCAGCCAGCAGGATCCAGGCGAGAACGGATGCGTCTGTAGCAGGAGGGCGTTGATGCCTCTGAGGTTGTAGTGAGGTGGTATTTACCTTTTCCTCCTGGTCCATTCTGAAGCTCCAAAGAACGGTCAGTTTAATACAGAGACACAATTACAGCAAGCATCTAGTGTGAGGCTAGTCACGCCTTTTGGCTAGAATTACTCAGGGCGTTGAAAATCACAAAGCTTTTCAAGTAAACTTGCAAATTGCTAGCATTCTCTCTGCAAGACAAGAAATGCTGTCCGTCCCCTGACCCCCGACTCCACACCCCAGCCTGTTCTGCCCCTTTCTGTAACTGACAGAGCAGTTTAGAGCCACGTCGTGGCCTTTTGAGACCGGCGTGCTGTGATATTTTCCTACAGAGCATGGTCACTTCCAGAGGTGAGAGAGGCACAGAATTCTATTCTGAGACTCCCTGGGACTCACACCACGGTGGCTGTGAGTACGAAGGCGGATGCTGCGGAACAGCCTGGAAAGGATGTGGGGCCCGCGGCCCCTGGCAGTGTCCGGAGCTGAGTAGCCACCTTCCTGGAGGTGAAGGCCTGGGCCAGATGCCTGAGAATGACACACGCAGGCCCAGCTGTTCTTCAGAGATACAGAGCGACCCACCGTCTGCTTTGCTGGGACAGTCCAGTGTTAGCAGGGAAAGTCCTGCATCCGGCACGCTGGGGCGGTGGCTGCACCAGCTGAGAACCAGTCTCTGATTTCAGGGGTGAGAAAAGTAGAGGTGGGTGCTCTACCTGAATGCTCACCAGCTCGGGGGTGCGGCTGAGCAGTGGACGTCAGTCAGACATCTCTGTGAAGTGTTAGCGGGAAAAGTATCGTGGAACCATCAGCAGCCGCTTGAGGTTAGGCCCAAACCAGCGGGGACCATCGCATCCAAACACGTGGGGCCACCTGCTGTCATCAGGGTGGCCCACCTTTCTTCTGAGTGGGGATTCTCTTCCTGCCTGGAGGGAGCAGTTTGGCTACGAAGCTGCCTTTTAGAGCGAGACCCCGTCTCCCCTCCCTGCATTCCCAGGACTTTGTGAAGAAGAGGAAATGAGTGGCCCTTCCTTTCTCCTGGATCCCGGCTGTGGGGCTGCTCGCCGCCCTCCTCCTCCCGCCCTAGGCTACCTGACCCGTGGAGGCCGGCCTGAGACAGACGCATCCCCAAACACCAAGTGCCCCGTCTTCTAGGCCATTCCAGGGACTGATGAGTCAACGTGGGCTTCTTATCCTAATGTTTTAATTTGGAACTCTGCTATTGATCTGATGTTTACAAAGGAATCCATGCGTGACATTAAACTGTCAAAAGAGAAGCGTGCACCCCGCGAGAATTCCTGCCTGAGATACTGTCTTTTTGTGAGTGTAAGTGCAGAGACAGCCCACACAAACCACAGGACAGCAGAGTCGCTGCCCTGCCCCTCCAGGCTGCCGGCACTCAGGCTCACCCTCTCTGGAGGAGCCATCATTCTGGCCTCAGATTCTTCTTCCAAAACATTGCAAATAGAATGTCAGGCAAAGAAAGAAAAGAGCCATGCACACATGGAGAGATGGCAATGTGAGTAGAAGGGGTGAGAAACCCAGCGAATGAAAACGTCTACACGATCCTTGAGGAACCTCCACATTGTCTTCCACAATGGTTGAACTAGTTTACAGTCCTACCAACAGTATAAAAGTGTTCCTATTTCTCCACATCCTCTCCAGCACCTATTATTTCCAGACTTTTTAATGATGGCCATTCTAACTGGTGTGAGATGGTATCTCATTGTGGTTTTGATTTGCATTTCTCTGATGGCCAGTGATGATGAGCATTTTTTCATGTGTCTGTTGGCTGCATAAATGTCTTCTTTTGAGAAGTGTCTGTTCATATCCTTTGCCCACTTGTTGATGGAGTTGTTTGTTTTTTTCTTGTAAATTTGTTTGAGTTCATTGTAGATTCTGGATATTAGCCCTTTGTCAGATGAGTAGGTTGCAAAAATTTTCTCCCATTCTGTAGGTTGCCTGTTCACTCTGATGGTAGTTTCTTTTGCTGTGCAGAAGCTCTTTAGTTTAATTAGATCCCATTTGTCAATTTTGGCTTTTGTTGCCATTGCTTTTGGTGTTTTAGACATGAAGTCCTACCATTTGACCCAGCCATCCCATTACTGGGTATATACCCAAAGGACTATAAATCATGCTGCTATAAAGACACGTGCACACGTATGCTTATTGCGGCACTATTCACAATAGCAAAGACTTGGAACCAACCCAAATGTCCAACAACGATAGACTGGATTAAGAAAGTGTGGCACATATACACCATGGAGGGCGTTTTGTGGCCTCTCCCAGGGCAGCCAGCAGGATCCAGGTGAGAACGGATGCGTCTGTAGCAGGAGGGCGTTGATGCCTCTGAGGTTGCAGTGAGGTTGGTATTTACCTTTTCCTCCTGGTCCATTCTGAAGCTCCAAAGAACGGTCAGTTTAATACAGAGACACAGTTACAGCAAGCATCTAGTGTGAGGCTAGTCACGCCTTTTGGCTAGAATTACTCAGGGCACTGGAAAATTACAAAGCTTTTCAAGTAAACGTGCAAATTGCTAGCATTCTCTCTGCAAGACAAGAAATGCTGTCTGTCCCCTGACCCCCGACTCCACACCCCAGCCTGTTCTGCCCCTTTCTGTAACTGACATACTTAGAGCAGTTTAGAGCCACGTCGTGGCCTTTTGAGGCCGGTGTGCTGTGATATTTTCCTACAGAGCATGGTCACTTCCAGAGGTGAGAAAGGCACAGAATTCTATTCTGAGACTCCCTAGGACTCACACCACGGTGGCTGTGAGTACGAAGGCGGATGCTGCGGAACAGCCTGGAAAGGATGTGGGGCCCGCGGCCCCTGGCAGTGCCCGGAGCTGAGTAGCCACCTTCCTGGAGGTGAAGACCTGGGCCAGATGCCTGAGAATGACACACGCAGGCCCAGCTGTTCTTCAGAGATACAGAGCGACCCACCGTCTGCTTTCCTGGGACAGTCCAGTGTTAGCAGGGAAAGTCCTGCATCCGGCACGCTGGGGCGGTGGCTGCACCAGCTGAGAACCAGTCTCTGATTTCAGGGGTGAGAAAAATAGAGGTGGGTGCTCTACCTGAATGCTCACCAGCTCGGGGGTGCGGCTGAGCAGTGGACATCAGTCAGACATCTCTGTGAAGTGTTAGCGGGAAAAGTATCGTGGAACCATCAGCAGCCACTTGAGGTTAGGCCCAAACCAGCGGGGACCATCGCATCCAAACACGTGGGGCCACCTGCTGTCATCAGGGTGGCCCACCTTTCTTCTGAGTGGGGATTCTCTTCCTGCCTGGAGGGAGCAGTTTGGCTACAAAGCTGCCTTTTAGAGCGAGACCCCGTCTCCCCTCCCTGCATTCCCAGGACTTTGTGAAGAAGAGGAAATGAGTGGCCCTTCCTTTCTCCTGGATCCCGGCTGTGGGGCTGCCCGCCGCCCTCCTCCTCCCGCCCTAGGCTACCTGACCCGTGGAGGCGGGCCTGAGACAGACGCATCCCCAAACACCAAGTGCCCCGTCTTCTAGGCCATTCCAGGGACTGATGAGTCAACGTGGGCTTCTTATCCTAATGTTTTAATTTGGAACTCTGCTATTGATCTGATGTTTACAAAGGAAACCATGCGTGACATTAAACTGTCAAAAGAGAAGCGTGCATCCTGTGAGAATTCCTGCCTGAGATACTGTCTTTTTGTGAGTGTAAGTGCAGAGAGAGCCCACGCAAACCACAGGACAGCAGAGCCGCTGCCCTGCCCCTCCAGGCTGCCGGCACTCAGGCTCACCCTCTCTGGAGGAGCCATCATTGTGGCCTCAGATTCTTTTTCCAAAACATTGCAAATAGAATGTCAGGCAAAGAAAGAAAGAGCCAGGCACACATGGAGAGATGGCAATGTGAGTAGAAGTGGTGAGAAACCCAGCAAATGAAAACATCTACATGAGGGATGCAGACACAGTGCCCTCAGACACCAGCTGCAGAAAGCACTGGAGACTCAGCGAATGAAAACATCTACACGATCCCTAAGGAATCGCCACACTGACTTCCACAATGGTTGAACAAGTTTACAGTCCCACCAACAGTGTAAAAGTGTTCCTATTTCTCCACATCCTCTCCAGCACCTGTTGCTTCCTGACTTTTTAATAATGGCCATTCTAACTGGTGTGAGATGGTATCTCACTGTGGTCTTGATTTGCATTTCTCTGATGGCCAGTGATGATGAGCATTTTTTCATGTGTTTTTTGGCTGCATAAATGTCTTCTTTTGAGAAGTGTCTGTTCATGTCCTTCGCCCACTTTTTGATGGGGTTGTTTGTTTTTTTCTTGTAAATTTGTTTGGTTCATTGTAGATTCTGGATATTAGCCCTTTGTCAGATGAGTAGGTTGCAAAAATTTTCTCCCATTTTGTAGGTTGCCTGTTCACTCTGATGGTAGTTTCTTTTGCTGTGCAGAAGCTCTTTAGTTTAATTAGATCCCATTTGTCAATTTTGGCTTTTGTTGCCATTGCTTTTGGTGTTTTAGACATGAAGGCCTACCATTTGACCCAGCCATCCCATTACTGGGTATATACCCAAAGGACTATAAATCATGCTGCTATAAAGACACATGCACACGTATGTTTATTGCGGCACTATTCACAATAGCAAAGACTTGGAACCAACCCAAATGTCCAACAACGATAGACTGGATTAAGAAAGTGTGGCACATATACACCATGGAATGCTATGCAGCCATAAAAAATGATGAGTTCATGTCCTTTGTAGGGACATGGATGAAACTGGAAACCATCATTCTCAGTAAACTATCGCAAGGACAAAAAACCAAACACCACATGTTCTCACTCATAGGTGGGAATTGAACAATGAGAACACTTGGACAGAGGAAGGGGAACATCACACTCCGGGGACTGTTGTGGGGTGGGGGGAGGGGGGAGGGACAGCATTAGGAGATATACCTAATGCTAAATGACAAGTTAATGGGTGCAGCAAAACAGCATGGCACATGGATACATATGTAACAAACCTGCACATTGTGCACATGTACCCTAAAACCTAAAGTATAATAATAAAAATAAAAATAAAATAAAAAAAACATCTACACGAGAATGCAGACACAGCGCCCTCAGACGCCGGCTGCAGAAAGAAAGAGCTGGAAACCCAGCGAATGAAATCATCTACACGAGAATGCAGACACAGCGCCCTCAGATGCCGGCTGCAGAAAGCTCTGGAGACATTGTCCATGAGAAGAAAAAGACAAGGTCAAGAACTTCAGTGGAGAAATAAAAATTACACAAAAAGGAAAGATTTGTATTTTTTTTCTGATTGTATTCTTCCTATTCTCCCTCCACTTTCTTTCTAGAACTCCAACTTTTCTCATCGCGTTCTCTATTTTCTCATTGCAGTCTCTATCTCTATGCCTATTTGTAAATGCAATACAAAAATGATTGCCTGGAAAAAATACAAGCAACGTTTCAGAACTCAATAAGCGGGTTTAAAAATAGTTTAGATATCACTGAAAAATAATGAAAGTAGGTCAGAAGAAAATTCTCAGAATGAAGGATAGAAGCGTAAGGAGGGAAATAGAGAAGAGCAAGTGTGAGGGACTGAACTGCGTCCTCCCAGAATGCACGTGTGGAAGCCTGGCTTAGTTCTGGCTGCCATAACAAAATGCCATAGACTGGGGGCTTAGAAACGACAATGCATTTCTCACAGCTTTGAAGGCTGGGGAGTCTCAGATCAAGGTACCGGCAGATTCCGTGTGTGGTGAGGACCGGCTTCCCTGGTGTGTCACTGTGTCCTCACCAGGGCAGGGGCTGCCACCCAGAGTTGACAGCTCAGGGAAGTGAAATGAGGGATTTGAAGTGACCTGCCCAGAGTCACAGCACTCAGAAGTGATGGATCTGGGACAAGAATGTGGATGGTTTTCTGGGGACAGATATCCCTGAACCCCTGAGACCTCTAAATCATGGCCTGAACCCTGACCAGGAGCTCTTTTCACTCCCTTTCTCAATCCTCTTGCCCCAAAGTCTCTTCAGGGAGGTGGATGCCTGGAGGTGGCTAAGTCCAGAGAAGAGCTCAAATCATTCAAACAAAGCAAAACTTCTGTCTCTAGATTGTCATTCTTCACCTAAAATATGGCACTTGCCTGCAAACAAAGCCTCCTGAACAAATTCAAATGTCTGGCCATCGTTCCCCAGCAGCTTCACACTGCCAGCTGCCTGGTGGTGAGCACCCTCATGACTAGTGACCACCCCAAGGGACCAACGGTCTACTTGGTCCCCAAGATGGCTCAGAACTCAGAACATTCTAAGCCAACTGCCACCTGATGGCTGTGCCAAGAATCAACCTCCCTTCAACTGACCAACCCTGCGTGAGCAGTTAACTGAAAATGTGGCCATCAGGGCTGGTGCTTAAGTGACTGAATGAATTAAATCTGTGACCCCCACTGTCTCACTGACTACTCATCTGAGCAACTATCTGAGCAGGCTGAACTAAGGCCTGCCCGAGAATGGGCAGTGTTTAAATGAAGCCTATTGAGTAACTTGGAAGTCACACCTCATGAGAAGGGTACTCGAATTTAGTAAGACACAGCGTGTGTTCAGTCATGAGTGAATACTGTATTATAGAGAAGTGTAAACAGAACTGCTAGTAACTTGAGCAGGGGGATACCTGGCTCGAACAGCATGGGAGGCTTCCTGAACACCTGAAACAATTGAGATGTA